>JAZHYW010056085.1:0-119503 GCA_037355805.1 Ixodes ricinus
TAATCCCAAAGAAGAACGTCGCAGGACCCCTTGGAGTTGGTCACTGAGTCCGACCGATCAGTCTGCTAACCTGCGATTACAAGATCCTGGCCAAGATACTCGTGAAGCGGCTGGAGGGCAGGACTTAGCAGCGTCATTGGAGACCACCGAGACCTACGGCATCAGAGGAAGAACGATTGCAACGAACCTGCATGCAATGCGTGTAGTGTGCGAAACGGCAGAGGTGCTACAGTGTCCGGTGGCAGTGCTGCAGGTTGACCTGAGCAAGGCCTTTGACAGAGTGTGTCATTCTTTTCTTTTTTTCTTTGGAGTCGTGCGGTATTGGTGCGCGCTTGCTGCGATATGTGCAACTGTGCTACCGCGGAATCTCTACGCGTCTAATTGTGAACGGGAACAAGACCGTACCCTATTTCTGTGAGCAGATCAGTGAGGCAGGGTTGTCCACTCTCGCCAATCTTGTTCGCACTGTACCTGGAGCCACTCTGCAGAGCGATTGTGCGCGATGCAAGCATCAGCGGGTTGGTGCTGTCCTCAGGCTCACTTAAACTCTGGCGTACGCCGACGATGTGGCAGTGGTGTGTTCGTCGGCAACTCAGGTGAAGGCTGTGGTGCAGCATATTAGGGAACTTCTGCACCGTCTCCGGCGCGCAAATGAACCCGGACAAGTCGGCTGGTGCCTTGCTGGGTGGTTGGGACACAAAGCCAGAGCGCTTTCTTGGCATCCCGTGGACGTCCAATGTGTCTAGTTATTTGGGAGTTTGTTTAGATGTCGAGCAGCTGAGTACGGGCCGAGGCGGAGTGGATTTAAATCGCCTGAAATACAAAGCGGCAGACTGTCACGGCAGATATATTTCGTTAACGCATCGGGCATTCATTTGTAACTCTGTTTTCTTTCCGACTGCATGGTATACGGCACAGGTTGTGCCGTGCGCATCGCTTGATATTGCAAAAGTGCATCGATTGTTTGCAACCTTCGTCTGGGAATCAAATTTTGAGCGCATGCGACGAAATAACCTGTTCTTAAGTCAGAAGAAGGGCGGGCTCGGATTAGTAAATGTTGAGCTGAAGCTTCGAGTGCACCGCTTTTTGTTCTTTAGGGACCATAAGAGTGCTTTCATTTTGTCGTCCTTCAGAGAACTTGGAGGAGCATGCTTGAGTCCCTGGCTTGAAGGCGCGACAGGACTCGCCCGTTCACGCGTGCTTAAATTTTACAAAGAAATAGCGGATGCTATACAGTTTTTCGAAGCGAGGTTTTCAAGGGAGTAACTCGAGAAGGTTAAAAGCAAAACATTGTACTGGGATACGCTAGAATCAATGACGCCTTCCATTGTATCGCATTAGTGCAGAAGGTTGCGTAAGTCTGATGTTTTCCAGCGTCTTCGACGCTATCCAGTTAAAATGGGGTCAAAGAATTTTTTCTCCGCCTGCATTGGGAGATACTCCCTGTGAAGACTTGGTTAGTGAAAAAGGGGTTGTTTGAACCTTGGTCTACAAATTGTGCACTTTGTCCGGTGCCAGAAACACTGGAGCACGTATTCTTGCACTGTACGAATTCCGAACTGTTTTGGGCCGAGCTTCGAGCGGTGTTGCGGACAGATCTCTACATGGACTGGAAAAAGGTCAAATACTTAGAGTTCGGCTCAGGTCCGCAAAGCAGAGCCTGGGAAGTTCTCGATCTTCTTGGATTGCATGCCTTATGGAACTCGCGGAATGATCACTTGTTTGTAGTGGAAGGAGCAAAGCCAGCTTGGCGCCACTTTGTCGAGGGTTTTATGTATGTCGACTCGATTATAGAGGCAACGCAACAACCAGGCTTGGAATGCTGGACAACTTGGAAAGCGCGTCTGCAAAGGCGCTAGAAGGTTGCCCCTTTATTGCCAGTACAGAAGAAAATGTCTGAGATGCCTGTAAAAGCGCACTAATATTCGTAAGGAGCTGTACTGTGTTGGGTTGAATGCTGCAAAGTTCCTACGCTGCCCTTCAATGTGAGTCAAACGGTCAAACAAGCGGACAGTGCCGTGAGGCTTTTAACCCTGTAAATAATGTGTGTCTTAAATAAAACGAAAAAAAGCCTCCAATGTCCGGTCGGGTGGTTAGACTGACACTGGGAGTCCCAGAGTTGAAATCCTGGCTCCGCCGTTATTTTGGCTTTCGGCGGGTTCCTGAAAACTTGGATTCATTGGATTAAGTACGGTGCATTCATCTGCATATGTTCATATATATATATATATATATATATATATATATATATATATATATATATATATATATATATATATATATATATATATATATATATATACATATATATATATATATATATATATATATATATATATATATGGTATCCAGGTCACCAGGCTCGATTTGAAATGGACCGTAAAAATCGACGCTTGCACGTAGAAATGTAAACTTTTCGCTAAAGGTGTATTTCACAGGTCGGTTTTTTCTTAATTACCTTTCTATAAAAGATAGGGCCAAAAAACTTGCCACAGTCAACCGTGGACGGTGACGCAGACGACCGAGTCGAGTTGCGTGGCGCTTTGGCGCGCGTATTGATAGATGGCGTCGGGAGCAGCGTCGGAAGGAGCAGCCGACCAGCGAAAAAAAGCAGACGACACGCAGACGAAATCCGTTGGCTGTAAAAGCGCCGTCGTCATACAGACACCCTTTTTTTAACTTTGAGTTTTGCTTTCATTGTCCGCTTTTATTTTTTAATTAAAGGTACATTACAAAACGATTATGTTAATTTTAAGAAACCACGGTGGTTGCGAGCAGTCTTGATAAGGAGGTAGCGCCATCTATCAATACAAGCACCAAGCGCGCCCCGCCATTTGACTCGGTCGTCTTCGTCACCGTTTGCTGTTGAAACTGGCAAGTTTCTTGGCGCTATTTTTTACAGAAAGGGAGCCAGTCTTTGTAATTTTACAAGAAAAACCGACCTGTGAAATACACCTTTGACGAAAAGTTTAGATTGCTACGTGCAGGCGTCGATTTTTACGGTCCATTTTAGATCGAGCCTGGTGACTTGGGACACCCTATATTTATATACTCTGTTTCAATGAAGTCCACCCGCAGTCAAAACTGTGCGGTGAGCAAGTCGTCTGCTTCTTGTGGAGGTGTTGTCGTGACGTCAAAACGACGCCGAGCTCTGATTGGCTTTGATCGAAGGATAGTGGGCAGACCTCAATGCTAGATGCCTTAAAGTCTACCCACAATGTTTTTTTTTTGCCGGGCAATTGCAATTTGTGTGTGTGTTTTCATTAGCCCATTATTCAATTACAGCACGCTACGTAAGAAATATGTTGGCCGGGGTCTCCTGTAATTCAAATATCCCCTATGTTAAGAAACTCTAAAAAAAAATTTAATATTGTCCTTTGGACAAACTTGTGCCTTTCACAAAGTACCAGATGGAAATCCTCTGTACCCTGTAAAATGATTTAGGAACATCCGGCAACCTGCAGACCATCACTCACGTCTGACGCGCCGACCGGAGTCGCCTGCACTACGATGCTGTACGTCCCTGGCTTCCAGTAGATGTAGCGGGGCTCTGTGGACAGTGTTCCTTTGGTTCCGGGCAGGCCGTCGCCGAAATTGAAGGCCACGGTGGCGTTCTTGCCGGACTTGACGGCCAGGTGGAAGGCCACTTCCTCGCCGACGTTGACCACCGACGAGGACGGCATAACCCGGAGACCCTCGACCGGAGAGAAGAGGTCCGAGTGGAAGAAGAGGGTCGACATCTCTTCTCCCTTGTCGCATACATCCTTCTTGGTGGCCGTCAGACGCTCGGCTGTGTGAATATTATAATATACTATTAATATTTATACTACGAAAAGGACGACGTTCGTTGCTTCAGCAACTGGCTTCCGAAATAGAAGCCGTGAAATTTGATTAAATGGGGCAAATATTCCCCAGAAAATGAGCGTGCAAGCTTGAAATGTAACACTGAATTTACTCCCAGTCAACTGGGGATATTTTAGCTGGCTATCAGAAAATAACATAAATCGCCGACATTACCTTTTTTCTTTTTTTTACAGCGAAGCTGCTAAGGGTTAGTTTCCCCACGATCGTGTCCGCCAGATTAGAAATGATGACACCGAACTCTGGACAGCTACCGCCATCTATGAGCGACGGCGGCGACCAGACAACTGGCTGCCACCGTCACTCATAGACGGCGGCAACCTTTCTTCGGAGGAAGAAGAGCGGGAGCGGAACGAGCGTCGATGCGCAGCAGCGCGAATGGTTCCGCAACCTCCGCAAAGTCGATATCGCTCAAAGTTCCACTGCGTCGAACACTTCAGATTCCCTTGCGAAAGAAGAGCAGATCGTTTACCTGGGAAAGCCACCGCCGAGAACAGAAGCTACAGCTCTGCTGCTCTTCCTTCTTCGCCAAAATAAAAAACTAAAAATATTTTTGTTTTAAAGAAAGGAGTAGTTTTTTTTAGTAGGATTTCATGTATGGGGCGGGATGTTCAGCGGAGGTCGCAACAAAAGGGTGTGTGTGTCTCTGTGAGGGGGGGGGGGGAGGGGGGAGGTTACATCGATTCTTTTCAAATATAACGTGTTATATGACTTCCACTTAACCATTTCCGTTTTTTACAGCACTCAGTGTTAAAGGGGTACTGCAACAAAATCATAGCCCCTATTTCTTTATTGTCTAAATGTCAACCACGCTCTGGCCACACAAAAGAGACACAAAATTTTTGTGCGAAAAGACACCAAAAACATTATTTCAAACGAATAAACCGTTACCAGATTGCCCCTAGTGGAGGTTTCAAAAGCTACATTAAATATCTTTACGTCCCCCTTCTCATAAAAGCAGCGCCGCACCGCGGAAGTACGGCGCCGATCTCCGAGCGCGCGTAGGCTTGGACGAACCAGATTTCCTTTTCTCCCGCGCCTATTCAACTCCTGCGGGGAGAGGGGAGTTCGGAAACGGAGGTGAGTCACTTTTTGGCATTATTTTAACCGTGGAGACTGGGTACAAGTAGGGCAACACGACACAGATCTTCTTGCTTTAACTTCATTACTTTTTCGCTTCCGCAGGCAAAACCAGACATCGGGCATCTCGAACGGCCAGGTTCTAACGCGTTGACGCCACCGAGTGGTGAAGCTCACAACCACGCGAGCCTCCCTGTAGCCCTGCCCGCCCGTAAAATTAAAGGGCAACTCCGCTTCAGTTTTGTTTCTGAAAAAAAATGCAATCCTCTTCAGTATCACCTAGGAAGACCACACGTCGAATATAACGATCTAGTTCTGTCTAAATGTTTCTTAACCGTTCCGGCAAACTTTGCAACGCGCCAAGTTTCCGAAATCGGCTGACTCTAGCGAGTGAATAGAGGCGCAACCCACAGGCTACGGCGTTGGCGTGGCCAACACTGAGCTAAACGTTCTCTTCGGCGCTCGCTGGAATCAGGCATTTGGAAGGGAAAATATAGCCATTCATTCAAAATGCAAACGTGCGATTGTCATGAGCAGAATTTCTTGATCGTATCTAACTTATTTCAGAACGGAGAGGCATATTTAAATTTTCGCTGCAGTATCCTTTTAACGAAGTAGGTAGCTCGTAGGATAAAACTCAGTATTGATCTCACGTAGAACATAAAATATTGTAGACGTTTCACTAAAAGTGTTTTATCGATTAGCTGAAATCATTTACAACAGAACCTGTTTACTTTCATTAGCTGATGAACTAAAAAAACGTTTGTCCTTCGTCCCCTTGTTCCCTTCTCCAAAGATTACTTTCGTCGTCGCTAAAAAAAAAAACGGTTTTTACAGGTAATGTTCAGTCGCAAAAGGTTATTCAAACAAACAATGATGCCATCAAGCACTAATGCTTCAAAGTTTTCTCTTGACCATTGTACAGCGTGTATATGAACGCGAAGTAGACGTTCGTTAATTTTTCCTAGTAAGCTTAATTACAATTAAATGATGAGCGCTGAAATTCTGATACTGCACAATTTCAAGAAAATTGTTGAAGTGTAGATGACCCAACTGTATCATCAGCACCTACATACACACTTGACCGCCAGTATAAACATTTAGCCAGACTCCTTGACTCGACGCTTTGTAAAACCACTGCCATTGCATTCTTTCAAGATTATAATACTTCCATTCATTCGTGGAAGTTATCTGGAACGTTGTAGAAAACAATTGTTCCCCCTGTAGCTTAATCTTTTTTTATTTTTTAAAGCAGTATTGTCGGAACAGCATATTTTGCAGAGCTTCATTATAGAGTTTTAGGGAACCTTTTTTTGCACATCCGATACGGTACACGATGGGCCCTCCGGTACAAACTCTGCACACGCTACCGCAGGAGACTCACATATGTGCACTTCAAACCGGAGGGTTCACCGTACCGTATCGGATGTGCAAAAAAAGGTTCCCTAAAACTCTCTATCATCTCACGAGTATCTTTCTATACTGCTGCACAAATCTTGTGGCATAGGGTATATCTACTCAAATAATACGCGTACGGTTTACGAACAAAACCGTAGTGTCTCGCTCACACGTTCTATACTTCGTTTCAGCTTGGGTCCAGACGCAGCCGATGCTACAAGCACGAGCGTGTGGCCCTGAACAGTGCCTGTACTGCACGAGCGCGCGTGCTTGGCAGGGACGCTGGAAGCCCGGAGCTCGCGCTTGTAGCATCGGCTGCGTCTGGACCCAAGCTGAAACGAAGTATAGATAACAAGGCCGCAGTGCCGGATTTTCTACGTCACCCACGGGAGGCCATTCCGGGGCACATATTGGACACGAGCACCGCGTGTCAGCGTTCGACTGGGACTAATGCTCTCACCGATCAAACACGAGTCCCAGCCGAACGGTGACACGCCAATCGTATCCAATCTTCGCACCTCGCTGGCCTCTGGTGTGCGACATAGAGAATGCAGTGCTAAAGCCTTATGTACCGCAGCGGAAGCCAGGAACCTTCCCAGCCGATCCAAGTCAATCCAACGCCCGGGACTGTAGACATGACCCCGCCGGAACGTCACGTGACACTCCTACGGGATTGGATTGGCTTGGATCCCTCGTGTAGCGTCCTCCGCGGTCAATTCATGGGGCGAAATGGAGTATATACGAAGTGTTGGTCCAGCGCAGCGTCCCTCACCGAAGGGATCGTCCGAGCAGAGGCAGTACTTCTTGGACTGCACGCCGGAGTACGGCGCCGAGATCGAGGCGCACAGGGCCTGGCACCGGCCGCCGTCCATCCCCTTGGCCGGGTCGTAGCCCCCGGATTCAGCTGGAAGTAGGGCGCCGAGTCCGCACGCAGGCAGTCGCCGTTCTTCAGAGCCCAACCTAAGAGCCAGAAAAGGCGTCAAATAGGCATAGACTCTTGTTGCGAAGTTTCAGCATTATCCATTATCTTATTCAAAAGTTACAAGTGATTTTCTGAAAATTGTAATGGGAAAATGGGGCTCATTTTCGCCCTTTTTCGGTTTCTGGAGGCATAGAGATCCATGTATATTCCAGAGCTCCGTCGGCCGCCATTTTTTCATTATAATTTTTATAAAATCCCTTATAAGTTTTGGATAAGATATCGGTTCGGGCTGAAACTTTAGCACCTGGTTCGGACCTCTAGCGCTACATTTGGACGTAAAATGAGTGTTTGACGATGCATTGTTTATTTTTGCAATGAAAAAAATATCTGTAAATTTTTTTGGAGAACATCTTGTAGTTCACATGGCATGCTAAGTAATTCTTACAATACTTTCTTGCGAGAAAAAAGTGACACCTTCTCGTCCAAAACGTCTACGGTCGAAAAATTAAATGAAAACAAATGAATGGTCCTAGACCAACACACTGTTTATAAACAAGCCCGTGTTTGCCCACACCAGGTGTGGGCACTGGGCGTGTTCAGAAACCATATTCGCGTGAGAGGAAGCGTCTACGCATGCGCAGTACCGACAGCAGCGCCACCGCAGCGGCGTGACATCAGAGAGTTGAGTTGGTCTACATAGTCACCAATAGCTTAAAAAAACGCAAGGCGTTTTGAGTTTAGAGCGTTTTATTATCGCTCCTTTACTAATAAAATTGCGGCATCAGCCGATGTCGAGAAAGAAAGCGCGAACATAAGTCATAATATAAGTTTCTTAAGTTGTCTTCCTAAGTTTTTTAAGAACGCAAGTTTCCTATTTTGTCAGCGAATATAAATGCACACACAAGTATTTTAGGTCTCCCCATTATGGGGGAAATTACGAGGTTCGTGAAGAGCGTAACGCTTTTAGCAGATATAGTCCTTTTGGCTCGTGCCGAATCATTCCGTCGTAACGCGATTATCTGTCCTATTACCCACTTGGTCGTGATGCGAGTATCCGTCGTACTGACAGTGAATCCTTTGGCACGGAGGGGGGGGGTTATTTTGAGACGAGATATACAAAGTCACGAATGAAGTGTAGATCCCGTTTCATTGTATGTTCGGAGGAGTTTCACTGGGGCTCAGACGCTGTAAACGACTATGATCCAGAAACTCGTTGAATTCAATCTATAGCTCCTTCGAACCGGCAAATAACAAAATTAATATTTTACGCCCCAGCTTCATTTCACGGTCCGCCCGCCTTCGTTCGGAACCTCACACATTGTGACCAACATGAAAGAAGCGGTCTGGACTCTACATCATTGTTAAAGTTGACGAACAAAAAAATGGTCAAGGCTTGGCGACAAGTTAAAGGCAACTTTATGCCGACCTGGCCGGTCTTGTCGGCAAACATGCTCTTGCGTTGGCAGTTGGTTTGTAATGCTCAAGGAAAGGAAATATGGCTAGCAACATCTTAAGAGATGGGTGTTACGTTTGCAAAATGTGCCTTTTTTAATTTGTTTGAATGTGTCGCTTGCAGGACAAGCACATTTATTTTAAACAGGGTTTTAAGTTTTAGGCGTTTACATTCGAAACTATTCGGTGTTTATTTTACTGCAAATTGGTACAGTAATTTGTGTGCAGACAAATGTGACGACACACAAACGCAGGGTAAAATCTAACACTAGAAATGTGGGAAGTGTTGATTTGGGTCAGCCCTTTTGATCGCATATCCACGAGAAGTCAAGTGTCTTCAGTTGTACATTTTATTTAGTAACTAAATATATTTAAAACAATGCACGTTGTAAATCCCTTAGATTGCAACATTCGACATTTTTTATCAAATGTTGCTTGACGTCCGGTTTTATCTTCCATATTTTAAGACGTGCGCAACTTGCTAAGGTGACTTGTTCCTATTTTAGTTCTGATTTTTACATGATAGTATTTGATTCTATTGTTACACACTTATAAAGTAAACAGTTCTCAGTGTCAACATATCAAGCGTTTAAAACTGTTTGTATCAAAAAATAAATACATAAGAGGCCCTCTTTTAATATCTAAATTTTTCAAACAGAAATGACTCTAAATTACAGTCAATCATATATCTGCAGACGCGGTAGCCGTACTTGTACTGAAACATAGAAAAAGGAGAAAAAACCAAACCAGCGACAGCCTCTGTAACATATGTACAAGAAGTACCTAAAATATTTTACATATTTCTATTACATTGGCAGGTCTCCTAAGGACGGCTTGCTGTTCGGAGTAACAATAAACATCAAAGTATTTTTTTTTGATTGATTGATTGAAAAGGAAAGGAAAAATTAAGAAGGAAAACAATTGGTCTAAATTGTTTCTGCCCCAAGATTATTTTTCCCGCAATATTTACCAATGGGTACGATACACTTGATCTAAAGCGTATATGTCGCAGATGTAATTTGTTACTGCAACTAAAGTGCTTTGAAATTAACTTCAATTGAACTGCGTCAGACATGCCTCCCTTTCAAAGTAAACTGGAAGGGATGTTACAAATAACAGAGTTTGATACTACGTTCATATATACTTCCTCGCCTGAACGTATTTTGTACATATACTTGAGCGGACTCAGCAAGGCTTGCGGCTAAAACTTATTTACACATTCGTCAACTTTAAGAGTTTGGTGAAGGAAATCAGGCGGCCTTTATACCGACCAGTAGAGTTTTGAGTGTGGAGCCATACTAAAGAAATGTGTCTGTCCACTTACTCCCTCTTCAATGACGCGGACCCTGCCTGGTCATTGACAATCTATATATATATATTTTTTTAAATTTAATTTGTAAGTACAATCGGGTTTGAATGAGATGCGAACAGCGGAGCGCGTGGCTGGATAAATGGATGGATGAATCCGGCTGAGCCCTTTGGATCGGGCGGTAGCTTACACCACATAGCCATTTTGTTTTACCATTTAATGTGCCATGTGGCCATCGACACATGGCGTGCCACATGAAGGCTTCTGGAAACTGATACAACTGCGGAGTGGGAAGTTGTGCACTGCGAGGGTGTGCGTCCTACCAACACCCCCTAGATAAGCAGAAGGCCTTCGCACCGTCATCACAGACAGATCGATCAAGGCGTGAGATTGGGGCACGAGTGCTACGTCAGTGTTCGCCCGGGGCTCGTGTTCAATCGGCGCGTCCAAGGTCGGACTCGGGCCCAATAGCCGAGTTAGCGCGATCCGACTCTGGTGACGTTTCATGAACGGAGAGGAGGCGATGCGGAGGCTTTGATTATTCTAGGTGGTGTAGGTCCTACTCCGATGTGTTTCACCCTCAAACAGAACAACCCAAGCTTCGACGCTGCGCCGTTCGGTGCCAGTGGCGCGCTGGAAGTTCCATTACAACCCCTTCCTTTGGCTCAAGCGAAGCAGCAGGAGCAGGCTGCTTGAGCGCGTGCCTTCCGCGCACGTCTGTGGAGTACGACCGCAGTGTCACGCTCCCTTCTAACTTACGCAGTTATTATTATTATTATATAAATATTTTTGTTTTCATTACGCATTTTTCAATACGTACTATTTTGCTGGAGCCATGCGCTCTCGATCCTTCACGAGGACATCTGCGTGGTTCTGACAACTGACGTCAATCAAGATTCACAGGTCTTCCGTGCACATACGAACTGCTTTAACTTCGCTTTCACGCTTATGACACACGGGGTGATCATTTAATGAGCGCGCTGAACAAGATCCTGGCTGCCTGCAAAATGTAGCTTTGTCAATAGGGACTTTTAGTAAACCGTTGGCGTGTTCCGCGTACCACGTTACCTGAGCCTTTGAAGCATGCTTTGAAATGCGCGCCCGGGTGATACCGTGACCGCGGGGCGCGCGCTTAAAGCATGCTTCAAAGGCTCCGGTTGTGCGGTGCGCGGAACACGGTAACGGTTTGCTAAAGGTCCCAAATGATAAAATTACTGCATTTCGTTAAAATGATTTGGTGAATGCAGGAGCTGGTGAGCCTGCATTTTGGCAGTCCCAGCCCCACACAAGAAACACAAGAATCAAAGGGGACGCAGGGCGAGCGCTGCAGCCGATATACAAAATGTCTGCCGAGTAATTGACTTCACGTAGACGTCAGTAGCCGTCCTGGGTCTCCTCTTTGTTCTTCTGTCTCAAATGTCGCACAGTTTCTGCTATACTGTTCACATACGAACAAAAATCACAACGCGTACTAAAAGAAACAAAAAAAACGGCGCAAGTTAGGAGGGGGCACAACGCTGCGGTCATGAAAGCAGCTTGCTCCTACTGCGAGTGGCGGCGAGCTTCCTCGCGTGGCTCGTTGCCGAGCCAACGAAAGTGTCGCTGATGGAACTTCCAGCGCACCACCGGCGCAGCGTCGAAGCTTGGGTTGTGCTAATTCGATGGTCAAACAGATCTGAGTAGGATGTCCTAATATAGGAACCTTAGGACGCCCACCCTCGCAGCGCCTATACTCTCCACCCCGCAGTTTTCTCAGTTTTCAGAGGCCTCCAGGAGGCGCAGCATGTGTCGACGGCAACAGCCCTCCGGCTGTTTACATTTCATTCGAACCCGATAGTACGCTAAAAAAGTTCCAGTGTGTCCCGGAAACAATTTAAGAGAGTCAATCGACTCAAAAATACACAGAAAGAATAAACACAAAGAGGACAAGAACACAGACGAGTACAATCGTCTGTGTTCTTGTGTTTATTCTTTGTGTTTATTCTTTCTGTGTTTTTAAGTCTCTACCAACACGCCCCTTACGCTTTAGAATCGATCGCTGCGCCATCTACGAGCGGAGCTCGGTGAATGGGGAGGCCGAAGACATGTTTTAGGTCTAAAAAGCTGTCTGTGGTTGAACCATGAGCATGACATAAACGCGTGTTGTGCGAAAAAGTAGAAACACCAGATTTCTTTGAGTGAGAACGGAGCTATGCCCTAATGTTAAAGTGGACCTCATCACCGGCACAGGTTATTTGCTGACCCTCATTTTATGCCCAACGCCGTTGAGGGAGGTTAGCTATTCAGATATATTAACAACCCTTGACGGTAAAAACCCAAAGAATCGGATCCCGGGTTCGAAAATACGCGCTGAAAATTGTCAATGCTTGTTCCCCTTTCTTGAGACGATACTTCAGTGGAACGTCGGCTTAAATTTGCATTGAAGCGATTTCTCACTGTTTGGAAGTTACTAGATATAAGCGCACAAGGAATTCTAGAGATCCGTACGTCATAGGTATTCGAGTTATGTTTTAATGCATAAACACTGTGTAAATTATACGCACCAGTCGCGTATGTGAGAACTCCGACGATAGCGCTCTTAATTGTGGTGCGTGCTTTTTGCGTAGACCAAACACGTCATCAATCCTCTTTTTCCGGTGTTTTCTGTCATTGGAAATATATTTTTAATATCGTTTTATATATAAAAGCGGCCAAAAGGTAGCAACGATTTGCCGAATTCAGGAATCTTTTGAGAAGATAAAGCAAGGAAGCGCATTGAGCAGGCGAAGTCAAATATCCCCTTAACGTATACCCTTCTGCAGAAAGTTACCCACTCAGTTTGTATAAATGTATACTGATGACTATCGTTCCTGCGAAAAGCTAATGTCACGTCATTATTCTATTTTAGATGTTCTAAAAAAAAACTCCGTTATACCAGAATCGGTTGTATGAGGCTTTATAAGTCCTTGCACCTGCACGATGTTGCCTCATGGGGGTGATTGGTATGTTCAATATGAGCAGGCAAGCAACGATGAAGTACTAGGATCTTTTTTTTTTTCAGCCTCTAATATATTGGGCAACAAGCAAGTTATAAAAAAGTTATAATAATAAATATAAATGCATCCTGTAGCTACATTTTCACATGATTTCGGCGAACATCTAGGCACTTATCATGACGCGGTACAAGCTTTTCGATATCCTCCTCCAAGCATGTAGCCTATTGGGTTCTCAGTCATTCCACCACTCGCTCAACAAAACCTTCATTCGCCACAGACGTTCTTCCCTGACCCCCATCATCGGGAACGTCTGTTTGTCCTCCCTAAGACTTCATACAATTTCTTCCTACCTATTAAGTGTCTGTGGAGACTGACGATCCTTTTGCGCATTGAGGAATGACTGAAAACCATGGTGGCCACTATTTTGGAGGAGGGCGTTTAAAAGCTTGTGTCACGTCATGATAAGTGGCTGAATCATCGCTGTGCTTACATGGATAATTATCTTCGGTATACTATACAATCTTTTTCATATAAAAGTCTTACTTGATTTTTTTTTTCATATACAATGGGGGCTAAAATAAAGCAGTCCTTGTATAAAAAAGAACTAATTTTTTGGTGAAGGTAAAACAACCGGAGAATCAACCCTGCTGTCCTAAAGCCGTTGACAAGTATGAGAAGACCCTCGGAGGATATGGAATTCAACGTACCGCGTTCGATGACAGGCTCCAGCAGAACCATCCAGAAGAGTACCACACGAATGAACGTGTGCCACCCCTTTACCAGCGTGGAATACCCCATCATGGGGCGGTGGGCTTTCCAAGCCTTAAGAAGCGGTATGTCTTCTCCAAGCCCGCTTATTCTCATAAACGCCTCTCCCTAAATACACTCAACGAAGAAGAACCGTTAAGTAATCAGTAACGGCACAATCCAGACCGCATGTCGTCTTCTAGAAGGTCCACCAGTGTTCCCAAGGGTCCGGGACAGTCCAGGACAGCTCAAAAACTTTCTGAAGGTGTTTCTGCTGCGATGAATTCCTGCAGTCAAACCCTGCCGTCAGCGCGGGAATGGCGTTTCAACAGTGTCCCCCGAGGCGCTGTAGCTGAACCGTGTTGCACCCGGAGTCGTTCTGTTTGGGTACCGGTCGTCCTGGATACCAGGGTGACGCTTCGGTGACCACGGTCGCCTCAAGGTCGTATAATTCGTCGGCCGGCTCGTGGCCAATAAAAATAAGCTTTCTCAATTAGGTTCCCTTGTTGCTTTAGTTTGCCGGGCTACCCCTGGATGAACATCAGCAACGTGAGGCTACGAGTGTGTCGTGACATTTCGGGATGACCGTAGTGACGTCATGGGTTGTGACGTCTGCGGGTCGCCTTCTGATCACTTAAATGGCGTAACTCTATTTGTGGTCTATGCTCTAGGGCCTCGATCATTAGCTTTTGCGCCGTTACAGCCGAAGCAAACCAAACGTATTCCTGGTCCAAGAACTACTACTAAGCCTCGCAATGCTATCTAATTAAAAATGAATCCACAGGCTGGTCTTTTTGCTTGGTGAATTAAGGTTGCGCTCATTGGTGAACTTAGTAAAGCACGTAACGATATTCTACACAGATTGAGCACCATTCCCAATATTGATATAATTATCAAAAATATACGCGTACATGCATATTGTCAACTCAAGCGGTGAAGGTCAGTGTTTATAAGAAAACCTCTATTAGTCAAATATGCTATATTACCACTGTCACAATCGGGCTAAGAATAAACAAAAAAAAACATCGTGCACGATTCACGTCTATTGCCAACATGTGATCTCGTTAGTAGAAAGTGACCTTGATAGTTTTTTTTTCCTTGCACAAGTACGTAACCAGGAAAATCAACTTTGTTTATATCTTCCTAATTACCCCTTGACGCTCACGCTGAATATGTCCATTGTAAATCTGAAGTTACACACATACCGATAAAATTACGCAAAGAACCCAGATGATTGTTCTAAAGAAATCGACAGCAGCTTATCGACCATTTGGACATCTCGCAGATCAAGGTAGATCACAGACGCAGTTTGCACGCTCTATTGCGCATGCGTAAACAAAAAGAGCAACTCTCGAACAAGAAAAAGCGGGAAAAGAAACAAAAGTCCCCTGGAAGCCCGTCACGTCCGTGGCGGTCACGGTCCAGCACGTGCTCAGACACGTGACCAGAAGTCAGAAGAGCATCCGATGCTTCGAACAAGAACGCGGACACGGTAACCGACTCCGGACCTCGATATAATCGAAGAAACGAACGCCCCTCTGCGTTCTGAAACGTCACTAAAACTTGGTCATATCCATTCTATATATATATATTTTATTTATTTCTGCTTTATGAAGAAAAAAAAAGAAAACAGGTGCGTCAATCTCTAGAGTTTGTTGAAACACTAGAATCTATAGAAGATTACAAAAGCTTTTTTCGCTCCGGTTACCTAATAATATTTTGCGTTAATAAAACATGGTGGCCAATTGTTCAAGTACACGTGTTGGTTTTTTGCAAAAACCTGCATTTATGAGCCCTATATTCCTTTGCTTTCTCAGCTTCCCGTTTCTCTTGAGAAACCCAAACAAAGAAAGAATGAATTTGCTCTTGGCGTCATAATGTTAAGCACAGCGGGGTGCCGTTGGCCTCAAAATGACCAAAACAGTATTGGGCAGCATTAATTGCTGCGACCAATAAGCAGTTAGGAATACAATGCGTCACGAAGAGCCCCTGGTATCGTCTTGGTGAGGTAACGGTATGATGGAATAGAGGGCGATGCAGTTTCCAGCCATGTGCTTCCGTGTTATGGTGCTTTGACGCGTAATTTGCATTCGTATGCTGCGGTAAAAGGATAGAAAGTTTTAGGGAATCGTTTTTGCGCATCCAATAGGTACGATGGACCCTCCGGTATACGAACTGCGCGCATGCGAGTCTTCTGTGCTAGCGCATGCGCAGCTCGTACCGGGAGGCCCATAGTACCGTATTGGGCGTGCAAAGACAGTTCCCTAAACCTCTCTATTGTAATTCTGATGTACCGTTTTATTGACCACAATACAAAAGTATGGCGCGGTGCCTTGGCGTCTGCTGCAGCATGGGGACTCGGTCATGGTCCTAAAATGTTACTCAATTATGATTACCATATTTTCCGGGCTATAGTCCGCACCCGGTGTATATATAGCCCGCAAAAACCAATTTAGGCAAAAAAAAGTTTTTTTTTTGCTTAGATAGCCTGCATCCGGTGCATAGTCCACACGCCGTGCTTAATCCGCACCTCGTGCTTAGTCGACAGGAAAATCTTCTCATACACGGCGCACCCTGACGGATGTCTGCTTTCTTAGCTCACAAAAAAGCTTGTATTATGCCTAAATACTCTTTCGTTTCCCAATTCCGTCACGTCTTGTCACAATGAACGATCTTGAAAAACAAAAATCCCGTGTAGACCGCACGCGTAGATTGTCCGCACTGCCATACATTTCAACTTTTTAAACGTGCATAGTCGGCGGACTATAGTCTGGCAAATACTGCTCTAACAACTTAAGAAACACAACGCGGGGCGAACCTTGAGAATTTTGTTTTATTGTTGCCCCGACTAATAAGATAGCGGCCTCTTAATCCATTAATCACGAACAAAAACGTCTTCGAACGTCACTGCTGGCGGCAGTTAGGAATCGTAAGCACGTCGCATTACCTTGAAACCCATGGAAAGCTAAATACGAGAAGAGTCAGTTACAGGAAAAGAAGGCGAGAGTAGTTGCAAGAAAGGAAAGTATGCTGGTCTGTGGGTTAGGAAACATTGCAATCTAAACCCTGAGACGAGGAAAAACAAAAATAACGGACAGTGCGAAACGAAATCTCAAACACAGCTGAGCTTATTCACAAGAAAAACGACAATAAATGCATGCCCACACAAAAAGAAAAAATAAGGAAGATAAAGACAAGCGACCGCAAAGACTTGACCGAATCTGACCAGACAAACTATACTTCGTTTGAGCTTCCGTCCGAGCGCAGCCAAAGCTACGTGTAGCCCGAGCCAATCACACGCCGGCAATAGGTCACGCGATCTCGCCTGCACTTTTGTGTCACTCAGACTTGCGCCTATCTCAAATACTCTACTCAAGATACTCTATTAATGCGAATAGCATTCTTTGGATACTTCACGCACTTTTCGTCTATGTATCTATCTATCTATATCTGGCTATCTAACCTCTTACGCCGCGGGTCGATAAATAAATAAAAAAGACCGGCGCCGGCTGGGATTCGAACCGTTGACCCTTTGATCAGCAGGCAGACGCGCTAACCACAGAGCTATGAAGGCAGTCATTCAACGCACTCTAAACGGTTGTTTATATCTTTACCATAGGACGCGCTTTACAGCGCTGTCACAGCTACCGGTGCGCGCGCGTTCCATGCACGAGGGCTCATTCCGCTCTCGTGAGGCTGAGCACGGCCGCTAGCTCACCCTCTCCCGCGCTCGGGAGAGGGTGATGTAGCGGCCGTGCTCAGCCTCACGAGAGCGGAATGAGCCCTCGTGCATGGAACGCGCGCTGTCACCGGTAGCTGTGACAGCGCTGTAAAGCGCGTCCTATGGTAAAGATATAAACAACCGTTTAGAGTACCGTTGGTTGAGACTAGCTGAGACGCCAGAAAGTCTGGTCGGTACCATTTTGAGTGTTTGTGCGTATGGCGCGTGCTTTGCTCGCCTTCCTAAGTGACACAAACGCACGTGCTGGGCTGCGGAGATCGTGCGCAGGGCTGTGAAAGTGTCAACAAATTTAGAATCGCCTCAAGAGTGGGCTGGCGTATCTAGAGTGTGCCGGCCACCTGACGAACGCGCATAACTCCGCACCGTTTGATGCTATTCGCATTAACGTAGATAATCATTCCCAAAGGATGGGTTCTGCTGATTTTTTCAAATACTTTTTAAAGTATCTTGGTATCTTGCAAATACTTTTGATCGAGAGTATTTGATACTGTGTTTTAATTACATTTCTGAGTATCTTGTACTCATTATCTCAAATACATTTTTGACATTCCGCCATTCTCCGAGTTTTTCGGCATGAAGTGGCGTGGGCGTGGCACAAGCAAACGTGAACATTCTTTCGGGCAGCCAACTCCTGTTGTTAGCTCCAATAAACTACGGTGACTTAGACTGAGCACGTGAAAACATCACTTTTGTGCCGATTATGACTCATATTTTACACCAAAGTTTGTACAATGAAGACTTTCCCCTCGCCTTCCCAAAGGCGCCTTTTGTTTCCTAGAGTTTCCCCCAAAATATTCTCAAACAAAAGGGGTGGTTTTACGGAAGTAAAGATTGCCACACTGAGGCGCAACGCAGACCGGGAAACGACCTACGACAACAATGCAGACTTCAGAGTCAAGAAAATAACAAATACAAGAAAATGCGAAGTGTACACAAAAAGAAGACACGTTTTATTGCTTGTTGTTTATTTGACCAATATTGCA
This sequence comes from Ixodes ricinus, assembly GCA_037355805.1. Classification (NCBI taxonomy): domain Eukaryota; kingdom Metazoa; phylum Arthropoda; class Arachnida; order Ixodida; family Ixodidae; genus Ixodes; species Ixodes ricinus. Next base: position 18,470 of record JAZHYW010056085.1, read on the forward strand.
AAACGTCGAGGTTTCTTCTGTTCCTTTTTTTTTTTTGTCGTCAGTCCGGCTTTTATTGATCTCGCGAACACTGTCTGTAAGCGAAAATTGATAAGCAGAGAACAGGACAGGAAACGAACTACGAGCTGGATGGCCCCTCAATATGCCAACAAAGCGTCTCCTAACGTTGAGTGTCTTTCTGAACGCAACCTACTTGGAGAAGGTGCGACCACTGCCGTGGCTATTATGTGCGCTCTTTTTGTTATCCATTCACTCATTTCCGTATCCAAAGTTCGTTTATATTGAACTCCCCATATAGGGAACATGGACTGTAGTCAAACGATGCGTCTAAGGTCCGCCGCAGTACGTGATATTCAGCAATGTCACTATTCGCAACTTTCAGCGATGGTGGTACCGCGGCGTGAGAATCGCGCTCCCTAGCTCCTGGATGATCGGCTTCAGAATAAAAGTGCTTGCCTACATCTTCCTGGTGGAAAAAAAAATGAAGTAAGGCGGCTCATATAAAGCAAAACTAGAATTAATTGCGCGTCGCAGACCCAGCCTCTTACTGCTGTTCTACGACGATCATCCAGATGACAGCCCATTTTCATAGGCCCCAGCGCTCCCCTTATAGGTCGTGAAAGTTGCGAATAACTAAAGCGACCACTTTTTTTTTGTCCCAAAAAATGTTTTGTAACATGTATCAGTGATATTCTGCTCCATGTGGTTGGACTGCGCATAAAATTGCCTTACGATGTTTTTGTTTGTTTGTTTGTTTTCCATTTTGTGTTTTGCGTGCTAATAAACCATTCTGTTAAACCAGATTTGTGCAACTGTATAATTGTCGTTGTCAATGACGTCGATACAAATTAAGCAATGCGGAAGTATCTTCAAAAGTAATTGAATTACATTTCTAAGTATTTGTACTCTACTCAAGATACTTTACAGTGAAAGTAACTTGAGTAGTATTTTAAATACTTTGTGAAGCAGGTATTTAGTAACTAAACTTAAATACTTCTTTCGAGTATTTTGTCCAACACTGCACTATCCCTCCGTTGCTCCGCTGGTCGTCCGCGCTGCCCGCGCTCGCCGAGTAGCCAAGGGAATGTATTTCGTCTGCTACGGGTGTATCAACGGTATCGTCTGCTACAGGTTTAAAAAGTGCCCTTTCATGTTCTGAAATTTAGTCACAGGGGATGTCAGTACGTAGGCTGGCCGCTGGCGTCTGTGTCCGAGCTTTTCACCGGTTTGGCATAGTTTCGAGTGTAAGTACACGTTGGAAGGTGCTCGATGACTCGGCCGTTGATGTTTCCTTGTATTGTCTGGATATACCGAGGCTCGAGGTGCAGTCCTTTCCACCAGCTTCTCGGCGTTCAATGTGATCGACACGTAAAAGGGTGCCCTGATTTTGTCGCGTATCAGTGAGTTCTAGTGGCCCGGTTCGGTTAACAACTCCGCGGTACGACGCGGCCGGAGTCTCCTTCCGAATTTGAAAGTAGACATTCATTAGGACCTCTTGCGCCTGACGTCCAAACGTGCCTTTGCAAAAGACGTTTTGAAGCGACTCGGGGAGGAAAAAAGCGAAGCACATGATTCGCCCATTACGGGAATGAAATCACACAGAAGAACAGAGCGCTGCAGCCGTGTTGCCAGCAGATGTACTTGTTTTCACCAAACCACATGCATTTACATATATTAATAAAAACATAAACTTCAAATATTGAATTCCTTTAGTTGCAAATAATTCTCAGCCCTACCAATCTGGAATATTGTGCAATATTTACGCACGAAACAGTTATTTAAAAAAATAAATAATACTTTTACGGACTCCTTTGTGGTGCGTAGGAATGCTCTTCTCGAAGCTGCGAACCGCCCCTCAGCCTTTGGCTGCGCTCGAACGGAAGCTCAAACGAAGTATAAATCCCTCCAAGGTTAAAGGGATTATCCGGTGAAAACCGGACGTTCTTAAGATCTTGAGATGGTTACCTGGCGGGAGCCTAATATTAACATAGGCCATTTTTATTTTAATAAACGACACCCTAGGTTAGAGTAACCAATGACGGATAATTATACGAAACTCCATGCCAAATTTCGCAACTATCAATTGCTGCACTCCCATGTTTGATTTGACGTCACACCAGGCTTGTACTTGTCAGATCTTATTCTTCATTCCTCCGTGGGAACACAGTGCTCCTGACGCACCACAGCGTTCAACTTTACTCGCCCCTTTAAATCTCGCGGAGAAGTGTGGAGCGTGACAACCGCACAGCGAGAGTCCTTTTTCATTCACAAAATATTTTCTAGCGCAGCAAGCAGGATGGACCAGGTCGTAGCGTTCACGCGGAGGACGAAATTCGAAGGGTGCTTCAGTTTGGTGCGATCTTTGTTTTATGTAATGTCAGAGCCTCCGCTGCTCTGAAGGTGGAAGAGGGAAACGCCGTTTATGCACGCTTGGCTTAAAATACAATTACTCATTCTGGGAAGCACACAAAATTCAAATTTGTCGCGGAAGGTGCTCTTACAGCCATTGACAATGAGGTCTAAATGTATTCTTGAATACGAAATTTGACCGGATAATCCCTTTAATTAGATTGAAGGACAGCAACGGGAACGGGCACCTCTCCCAAGGACCTAAACAGATGAGTTTCACGAAGCTATGCGAACCGACCGAGACAGAACCCCTAATCCCCCTCTCCCATTTTACTACCGTAAGCCCCCTTCCCCAGCACACACACACAACAAATTACACTCCATATGCAGAGAGAGGCCGGATGTATACATGGCCACTTTTGCGACTGAGACTTTTAAGCTTATGCATGCAGCGAATTTGCAGATTGGGGCCGTTTTGTTTTTGTGAATTGTAAGCTAAGTAATGATATTCCAACTCAAAGTCCCTTTTCCCGTCAGTTATATTCACCCCTTTTGAAAAAAGTAATTTGAAAAATTTGAAATAAATACCATAATTAACGTTCACAATGTTTCGTGCTGTGCGGCAAAGCCGCTATGACGAAGACGTCGGCTCGCTCCGAGTGATGGTTTGTCGTAGCTTTTCCCGTTCGGAGCCCATATTTTACTCAATGTATTGACCATCACAAGTTAGTACAAGGCACTGCAAAGTGCCAAGGGAGTTAAAAAATAAAATAAAAGATGGAGTCTTTTTGTTATATATATCGTCGCCCAATCTTGTTACATCTTGAGAAATGAGCTGCATTTCCGCATTAATAACAAGACAATTAAGGGTGGGCATGTTATCTTTATACATTCGTAAGATAATTTAAAGACGCGCGTTTTGGTCTGTTTTGTGCAGTATTATAAAACATAGTTTTTTTTTGCAAACAAGGTGTGAATATGTCTTTAAAACGCGTTTTTAGACATGTTTGATTTTATTGTGTGTGACATAAGAAATCTTTGATCGGTATTTTAAATTTTTTGTGTATGCATCGTAAACCTTTTGTGAAAAGTATTAGAAAAGTTAGGGTGACGTGAAAGCTTTGATGAGAAATTGACGACTGTGCAAAGTAGCATCGTGAATTCTTCTCAATTTCCACGCCTCTAAGCTTCTCTATTTTATATCTCAGCGAAAAAAATTTTTACTGCGTTCATACATAGCTGAATGTTCCTCCCAAGAACGATGGCTTTCATATACATTTTCAACAAAAATATCTAATATTATGACCCGAAACGTCATTCTGAACTGACGTGAATGATTTCATCTCAAATCGTGCAGGCAAAAAAAAAAAAAAAAAATATATATATATATATATATATACTGTAAAACCCTTTATTGTCGCGGCCCCTATTGTTCTCGAATTGGTCACGGAGGACATAATCGCGGCCACTAAATTTCGCGAAATCCAGACGCCTGCATTGAAACCAAAAGGATAGAAATTTTCGCGTGCCCTTAAGTTTCGCGAATTTTTCAATTCGCGAAGTTCGCGAAAATTAAGGGCTCGCGAACAATAAGGGTTTTACAGTATATCAAATTTTAAAGTTTGTTGAACAAAATATGTTATGGCATCATCTCTAAAAACACAGTTGCCAAAAACCGCAAGATCTTCGGAGTTTTCGTTCTCGACTTATGAAGCTTAAAAAAGGCCACAGCGGAAAGCGGTATTTTTCACATCCGTCCTGGGTCGTATGTTTCACTCAATCTCCCGCCGTGGATTTTCAGTGTACATTATATTAACCTTTTTAACCACTCTGTGAGTACAGTTAAAAGGCTCTAATGCAATAAAATAATTTTAGGCGTTTTGCTTATTTTCCTTAAATTGTCAAAAACGCACGTTCGGCAAATTGCTTGATGAACATTAACAATTAGATACTATGGTGATCCACTTGGGTTACATCGATTTTTTATGTCGATAGAGAGGCCAAAATACGCTGTTTATATATATATAAAATTGCTTAGCTGTGTAAAATTGTCTTTGCGGTACGTAGACGTTAATATTATGCAAAAACCTAAAAAGTATCAACTTTGAAATCAATTTCTTAAAAAAACTTTTTTTATATTTTCTGCTAGAATTTATATATGATAGTCGTCTACTGAGAAAACAAGTCGAGAAAGTGTGTATTTTGTTCGTATGTTCTATATTTAAGCCTCAATATCGTACAAAAACATGTTCGTTTTGCAAGACCTAAGTCATACATACCAACCTGTGTGTTTCTTTGAATTGTGAAAAAAGTTTTGTTTCATATTTTGTCTGCGTTTTGAAATCAAACATAAGCGCAATCTTCTGGTATTGAATAATTATTTTTATTTTGGTAAGAGCGGGAAACCACGAGCAACATGTCTAATCAAATCAGCAGGCCTAGTAGACTTTCATTATCGAAGAGGCACAGACGTTGTATTGTTTTGATTTATAAAACACTCAGTGTAAACTAGCATGACTAGCGATTACCTGTCAATATTACTAAGACATAGAAAGTCACCACATGATTGATACGTTTATATACAGTTCTTCTTGAAACCAAGCGCTAGGGTTTGTTCATCGCACATGCAGATCGCCAGCTGTTGACGCGGCACGGTCTTTTACTTCCGTAATACACAAAAGTGAGGACACTGAAACGGTCCAAAACACACGAAGAGATACACGGCTTATTCTTCGAAGAGAGCATATATTAATCAACAAGTTCGATGTAACTGATCAATTATTTCGGGGCTTTTGGCAGTGTCTATATGAGCTACCCTGTCCACAGTTGCACTGTTGAGTCTGCCGGCACGCACTCAGTGATGGTTAGCAACCATTCGGGACATAAAGCAGTACGTGTTATCATTCGATGCCATAGTCTTAGCACATATGTTCGGTTACTCTGGTGTTTCACAAACCTTTTCTAAGACGACGGTGAAGCTACCTTCCTTCTCGCTTCCTCCACACGTGTGAGGATCGAATTCCCCTTGGGGGACTTTCCTTCTCCCACTCTTTTTCTTTGATTCTCGGAAACGGATGATCTCCTCTTGGCATATCGAGAGTAGAATGATTCCTTTGATTTTCTGGCTGAGCGCTTCAACAAAGGTTTGCGCGTTTGTTATAGAATTCAACTCTGTATGTTGACACGTTATGAATTGATGCATGATGCTTGAGCACGCCGCCCACTCCGTCGCACGCGCTTTTGCCGTGCCCTGGCGCTGTGTACATCCATCTGGTGGCAACATCGTCTTCTTAAACTCGTACACCTGGTGCCTGTTTTTGAAGTGGCTCGGAGCGCCGTCCAAAACATAAACGAGCTCAGAGAAAATAGTAGAAGTTCCTCCAGCTGCCCTTCGATGATGTTCAGTGCAAACACCGTATGTGCCGAATCATGGCAAATGTTGTCACTCACAACACCAAAGCTTAGCGTTCCTTGCTTGGTCGTAGCAGCGCAGGTAAAGATAGACACCATCTTGTTTTTCCAATGATATCCCTGTACGGCGCGTTGGATCACAACACTCCAGTTTTCAGCAAAATCGAAGTGCAAAATCACAGTACGTGACTTTACGTGCGCTTTCTCGAACCATATGGCTTTTCTTTGAGCGCACCGGATGGAATTGTGAATCAATGTGACGCGCCGAGAGTCATAAGATCATTTCAAAATATGGCCAAGCCCGCCTCCTACCTTGGGCAGCCAAAGTCCGTCGATGACGTCACGTACAGTGACTGTCTTTCGCATTTTCTCGCGTTTAACGATACTTCGCGCAAATGGTTGGCTCGCTTCTAACTCATTTTTTTCCAAGAAGCTCCGTAGCTCTTTTTAACCAGCTCGCCGCCACACTCCCACAAGGCCAACTCCAGTTCGTCTTCGAGTTCGACTCCTTGCATAGCAAGATATACATTCTTCTTCTTGGAGCGGACTTCGCATGCTAGCAGGAAACAGTCTTTCGAAGGGTTTTCACACAGGAACGTCTTCGAACGTCTTAAAGTCACAGACCGTCCAGTTGCATTCGAGAGGGAGGTAAGGCAGAGCGAAAAGTTAGCGCAGCAAACGCATACGCAATCTTCGTGAACTGGGTGTTTTTTTTACCCACTTGGGACGAAGAGAATAAAACTTCGTTAAGCCGATCTTTGATTCCGGATGGGCTGCTTTGAATTCCCTATAAGTTTCCCTAATGGATCGTGTCAAACATCCGCTTAGTGACAAATGCTTCTTGACTGTCAATAAAAATCCGCACAACGTCTTTCTAATTAGGGCTTTGCCTCGTGCAGTCAGTGGCATCAGATGTTAATAAGAAAGCGCCAGTGCGATATCCTTTTCGTCTAGAGAGATGTCCCTCATACGGGTCAGCTGCCGCCCAAACTCCCATTTCTTTCTTCAGCTTCCTCGACTTATCCAAAGTGTGCATCGTGGCTTCGGGGATACTTTTCAGAATATCTTTCTTTGAAATATGAGATGGCAAGAGGGATAGGAGGCGGTAGCGTTCTTGCTGTGACGTGCACTTGGCATAGGCAACACGCAAATTGCTCATCCATTCTTCGCACGAGGAACATGACTCCCTCTGATCCACATTTATGGGTGCTTCGTAGACATCGTTTAGTTTACGGCCAATTTTATTTCGGAAATCCTCCATAGCCTCCAACTGTTTTCGCTTAATGTAGGTCGTGCGAATGGTAGGACTTAAGTTAGGTGGAAGTTTCAATGGAGTGACGCTTCACTTCTGCAGCATCGATCGTCTCAGTCACTCCTTGAAACAGGAATTGCTCGTCGAATGACGTGTCCGCTGGTGGGAGGGATGGCGAGGATGAGGTCGATGATGGCGTTTTTGTTCTCGCTGAATTTCCTCAATGTCGCTGCGGAATCTCCTGAAGCAATTCACGCAGAGCGCGTCTTCAGAACTTACAGCACTCGGCGCCCTCAGCCGGCAGCACCCGTTTCAGCAATCCGATGCTCAGCTCTGAAGCATTATGTACAAAGCGCCCGCAATCGATTTTGCTTTTGTTACTCTGTAGATTATCTGCACAAATTAGTTGGTGTTTACTGAATTTGCCAGTCATGGCTCAGGTCTGCATTTCTGGCCTTTATGAAACACGGGGTCAGGTTTCGTTCACTCCGACTTTGGGAAACCGAGTCTTCGGTGCTTTGGGGTCCTCGCGGATGAAGCAGAGATGTCCGTCCCCCCTTTCTGTGTATCTTCCTCATGTTTAAGAACAGGGCCTTTTCAGGGATAAGGTCGGCTGGCTCTCTCGGTAACCGACAAAAGCTCACCGGACAAAAGCACACCGGACAGAAGGTCACCGGACTAAGAGCTCACCTGACAAAAGCTCACCGGACAAAAGCTCACCGGACAAAGCTCACCGGACAGAAAGCTCACCGGACAGAAGCTCACCGGACAAAAGCTCACCGGACTAAAGCTCACCGGACAAAAGCTCACCCGCTTTATCACAAACCCGGACAAAAGCTCACCTCATTTTTTTATTTTCTTTTTGCTACCCTTGGCGAAACAGGGGCTGGGATAAAGTGCGGACGCGATGGTCATTGCACAATTTTTAGGAGAACTGGCATCCCTTCCCATGCAAAGGTGTCGACAGATAAGCCATAACAGACGAGAAGCAACGATTTGGGATCAAACTGAGTTGAGCTGAAAAAGCGAAGTCACCCTTTGTCGATCTCGCTTTTTCATTGTGCTTATGTCACGCTAAACGCGCACATAAAGGTTCGGCACAATGTCTCTTCATTACTAATCATGGGTTTTCTTGGGGTTCAGGTTAATATTTGAAGTGAATGGCTAAGAAATTTAAATTCATTCCGTCATTGAGCGTCGTAAATGTATTTGAAATCAAGGATTATCTCAGGATGTTGTGAAAAGGGAAACTGGAAATGCTAAAACTGGGTTCGAGAAGTTTGTCGGCCACGCCCATCCAAGCGTCTGGATGCTAATTGAATGCCCATAGGAAAATCAGGCGCTCGTTGCCACGGCATTGGCACATGCCCGTAGAGGTGAGCCCCCAGAGAAGTGGGTGCGAAAAACCACTCTGCGACAGCAGAATCGTGTGAAAATATTTTCGAGAGATTACAGGTACACCCAGATCTACCAAGACTGCTGGAGCTAGTGGGGAACTTCATTTGCTTCTAAGCAATCGATAAACAAACTTGTTTCTACTCTAAGGAACAAACCACGCGCCTGTCAGATTTAATTTATCGTTGCATTTTAGTGTCGCACGCATGCACCTAAGTTCTCCGCACTCGTGCTAAGACCAACATGAAATTTTCTGCTGGTGAGCTTTTGTCCGGGTCTGTGAAAAAATGGGTGAGCTTTTGTCCGGTGAGCTTTTGACCGGGATTCGGTTTCTCTGTCATCATCGCTCGGCCCAGATAGCCCAGACTGTTTATTGTTGTTTCCTTGCGGAACAAACTCATGGGGCGAACCTGAGGCTCCTAATTGGCCTTTCATGAACCATGACAAACGGGCCCGGGCCCTTTCAACAGTAAGCGGCGGCTCCTTTTCTGACTCCACACGTTCCCTTGATTTATACGCAGTAGGAGAAGAGTGGGCGCTCGAAGCTTGGGCAAATACGCGGCATCATTTCACGCGTGCACGGATGGCTGTATCCAAGATTTGCTCACATCCCTATCGAAACCGGCCCAACTTCCATGTGCGACTGCGGGAATCGGGATTGCTGTCCCACGCCGCCGACGTTTTAGCGCGTACGCGGCGTTGTTTTTGTCGGCAGAGCTGTTGTTGACCGCCGGTATAGTAAGGACGTGTTGTCCTCACCCTCCTGGGTGGTTGTCATTGTAGGCCGCGTCAACGCCACATTCGTACGCCATTTCATTCCTTGCAACACAGGGTTCGCTGGTCGGTTCACTGTCAATGGCCGTCTTATCTTATATGACGAGGCGCGAAAGGCCATGGTCATCTGCTGCTTCCGAAAGAGCGGGACGGTCATATGGGCCGAGTGGGGCCCCGGAGATTGACCCGGGGTTTACTCCGTGAGCACCCTATCCGGAGGACACACCTCGCCTCTCTCCTGCCTTTGATTGTAGAGAACTGGAAAAAAGTTGGCGCAGTGCGCGGCGTGTCGTGTTCGTTATCCCTGATATTTTTCGGTTCCACTTAAGGTAGCAGGTTTCTCACGTACATTTTACGTTCTAGGCTGCGAGTGCTATAAAAGTATTATTCGACGCGCACACTATATCTAGGACGAAGTAAACATTTAATCGAGGAAACATAAAACTGATCCAGTGTGCAATTTCGAAAGTTGGAAGATTTAGAAAAAAAATCGATATTCATAGTCAACAAATTTTGTATGTGTTGAACGTAAATAAAAACTTAGATTGTGGGAAAAGAACCAATGTTTGTTTTCCAGAAGGTACCTGGTTTGTTAAATATTCCGGAATAGGTCATATTTAGGAGACTTGTCAGAGCTTTCAAATACGTTGAAAAGGAAACCTTTCACATTCAAAATAATCCTCAGAGTGATAACAACTTAAACATATTCACCGTATCAATCATAGTCTGTGAGTATCATAAAGGAAAACCTAATGGGATTTAGAAAAAGCTGTGATAAAAGGGGAAGGGGTCAAACGCAACCCGCGGAGAATGTAAGGAGAATACAGGCGCTTCCATGAACATAAACTTCACAGCGCCAGCGCACCCCCCTTCCCCCTTCACCCCTCCCCCCCCCAAAAGAAAACAAAAAAACCCCTGAAGTTTCGGCCCTCTTCCTACTATATTGCGAGACTACGAACAGATGCTCCTCCGTATTCAGTGTTTTTATTTCTTTAAAATCTGCCGATTTTTACGCACCAAAAATTTACGACGCCCGCTGGTTTGTTGAGAAGTATTGCTTTCTATTTTGAACTGCTCCAATGTAGCTTGCCGCCTATGATAAAATTTGAATGAGCAATAAATATAACAGGGTGGAACTTACTCTATTTTTTATCTGAGAACGTTGAAAAAAAGTGAAGAAGATCATCCAAGTTTGTAAAGACGCGAAATTGGTAAGTCCGTCTCGAGCCGTAAAAGCACGTTTTTATACAATATTGCGGCCTAAATATAGAACATACGAACAAAATACACTTTTTCGACTTGTTTTTCTAGTAGGCAACTATCATATCTAAATGTTAGCAAAAAAAAAAAAAAACTAAGGATGTTTTTTTCTTTAGAGGATCATCTCAAGGTTGATTCTTTTTGTCGTTTTTGCATAATATTAATGTCAACTTACCGCAAAGGGAATTTTACACAGTTAAGTGATTTTATAATATACATTTGAACGGTTTTAGCGCACAGATATGAAGAAGAGGAAGGGCAGAAAAGAGCGCTCTTTTCTGTCCTTCTCTCACCTTCATATCTGTGCGCTAAACCGTTCAAATTCTAACTACCAACTAGCCCAGTTATCAACCCTTTTACAATATATATAAAGAGCGTATTTCGGGCTCTCCATCGATATAAAAAATGTCGATGTAACCCAAGTAGTTCACAAGTATCTAAGTGTCAACTTTTATTAACAATTAACCGAAAGGGCTTCTTTGATATTTTTACGGGGAAAAAAGCGAAACGCCTAAATTATTTCATAGCATTAGAGCCTTTTTAACTGTACTCACAGAGGGGTTAACAAGTTTGGTTATAATGAAAACTGAAAATCCACGGCGGAGATAGAGGAAAACATGCGACCCACGACGGATGTGGAAAACACTGCTTTCCAAAGAACTTGTGGTTTGTGTCAACTATGTTTTTAGAGACGACGCCATACATACATATCTTTTCAGCAAATTTAAAAATTCACCTTTTTTGCCTGCACGATTTGAGATGAAATCATCCATATATATTGATGCCACATGACCTATGCAATAACAAGACATTATATAGTCTTCTACACAAATTAAAATGATCACTTCTTAAATACTGCATTTCATGCATTACATAAAACTTTGAAGGTAGGTTGCTGTACATTTTTTGTTATGCTTTTTTAGTTTATCATAGAATATTCCGACGTGACTCTGGACACACTTTAAAGTGATTTCATTTTCATTCAGTCTCCTGGTAGGAAGCTTGTAAATTCCGAATTACGAGTTATTCTATTAAAGGGGGTACACCGATTGAAAAACACGCGGGGGAGGATTGGTATTCACTTTCGCACTTCGGCATGTGGTGACCAAGATGATCATAGAGTGTGAGGGTATGTCGTCGTAACCTGTCAGCCTTTATGTCTCTAAGATGGAATCGATATTTATTGGCGTCTATTGCACCGAGCAACTCCCCCGGCAGTTAAAACCTGTGCAGTGCACAAAAGCGAGCCAATGTCCGAAATAAATTAATGGTGGGGTTTGAGTGGACTACATCAAATAATGCGTTAACTTAAACAACCGGCTATAAGAGCACAACATCGGAATAACCATCTGTCACCGACGTCAGTATAAAAGAATGTAACAGACGCAAATATAGAGGAAGATGATACAATTAGTTCAAATAAAGTTCGAAGAATCACGTTCCACGTGAAGGACCGCTGCGTCGTCATGAAGTTTTGGTCAGGCAGTGCAAGAAGAACGACAATGACTAAGGCGTAACCGCGTCGGTCGAGGATGATTGTTGCTTGTACAGGATGTTTACTTTTTTGGTCTTTGAGTTAAAAAAAAAAAAAGAGAACTTGCTTTAAAGGTTTTTGCGCTTCGGGAGCGAAAAATGGTGTTGCCATGGCTGCACTAGAAAACAGGCCAGATAAGGTAATTAGTTGGCCCAATTACCTAAAATTTGTAATTGTCTTTTAGGTTTTCGTTTCTGGGATAATAAACTATTTGGAGAACTGGCATTTTGGCCTCAATTGCAGTCTGGAGACCGATACTGAGGTCTGCGAGAAGTGTCACAGCTTCGTTCAGAGCTTCAAACCAAAACTGAGCGGGCAAAGTGCGCCAGAGACGTCGATCCTTCCGTCCTTTCCCGGTTCCGCAAGTTTAACCGGCTAGCGATCAGCGCCGCTCTTTTATCGCCCCAAAAACAAACATTTAAAAAGTTACTGAAATGTTTATTTAATTAGCTAAAATAATTAGCCTCTTTCTTACGCTTTCAGGCCGCCATGGGCTCTACGCGGCCCAAGGGCCACAAAAACAATCTCAAGCGCCAGTTCCTCTCTACCTTCGGTCCTGTGCCGGCTGAAATGAAAGAGCGCCCTGTATAGAAACCCATTTAACTTTTCCGGGCACGGCACCAACCTTCTTCGATGATTAATGCTCTTCATTAAATCGGCACTTTCGAGAGGAAAAAAGCAAAGAATGATGGGGGAGAGGCTGGAGATCATCCCGGAAAAAGTATCAGCTGAGTCTGTCGCATCACCAAGGTCAGGCCGCTAACGGAATCGCACACGCAGAGGCAGCGGTAACCCTAGGACAGGGCCAGGAGAGCCTTACAGGAACTGGATTTGGTCGTTGCTTTTTATTGGTGCCCCTCATGCGTCGACTTTGTAATCCGTGCACTGCAGGAATTGCGGTACAGTTGCCCATCGCATCCCAAAGAAGCCGAGAACGCCTTTCTGCCCATTGGAAATGCCAGTGTGTGGTTACCTGCCCCGGTTTTGCAGTGCCCACACCTCATTTAATCACTCTAAATTGGACGAATGTGCCGAGAATTTTCGCGGAACGCATTGCATCGTTCATTGCAGCTGGCCCTAGAACAACATTCGTCGATGCATTGGGTACGATCACGTTTATAGATGATGAGCAAAAAAATTAGCTCCAATCAATATGCGTACATATTCTTTTTCGATGGAAAATCCACGTGTCTTGTTAGAAAAAAGATACCGCTGACTAGGGGACATTTTGTAGTTGCCTGTACTTTTAAACGTCTGTATTTTCCTCAGACACGCGAACTCCCTTCTCGGTCGTACCAGATCATCCTTGCAGTGCATGCAGTGGGGTTTTCCTTAAGGCTTGCTGAAAGCTAGAGGCACGAAATGAGCTCGCGACCACCCAGCCGCCATACCCATGTTAAACGTAAAGCGTTCATCATTTCTTTTTTTTTTGCGATGTTGATTGGTTGCATGGCTGAGGCGGAGGAATTGTGAGTAGTACGGTTCCTGGAACAATTTTTTAGTAAGACAGCAACTAATTAGAGAAATTCAGGATGCCGTGTTGGTAAGCGGAACTACGCATCTAAAGAAAGATATAAACATTCTCGGTCCGGATTTTCACTGTGCCGTGTCCCATGCAATGACGTGGTCTAGATAGCGTCTAGGGTTTTGTTCCTCTTGCACTAGACCTCTAACATGATCACCCTTCGTTCTAGGCTTTGAATTCAATAAAGTCTGTTGCTAGCTTTGAAGTTTGTCGTCCCCCTCTTATTTCCTTCCCGAGTTTGTGATTGAAGACACAGGAGTCTAGAGAATACCAGTGGTGTTTTCCTAGTTCCCCAGTTCCATCCCCGTGCTCTCTACCGCAGTCTATTATATATATATATATATATATATATATATATATATATATATATATATATATATATATATATATATATATATATATATATATATATATATATATATATATATTCGCCTCGAGATCGAACCGTGTCGCCACCGTGCGGCCGAAATTGGAAACTTGCGAAAGCGGGGATACCGCCGTGCGTCGTCTGCTACGGGCGCACGTTCAGAAGTGTGGACATCGACGACACAAGCCCGTTTCTGGCTGAGCTTGACCCTCCTTATTAAATGTTTGATGTTTTAATTGTCGTTTCTTCTTAGTAAAGGTTGTGTTGTATCGTTTCACATGCGTGAAAATACAGCAAAGCGATTATTATTAAGTCGGAAGCTTCCATAATCTTAGTGTGTTGGTTCGTATACAACCGCTTGTCCCACGTATTTCTGTTTTCTCGCACGAGCAATAGCTTTCATAAAACATTAAATGCTCATTGGAGCTGTGGTTTGATTAGAAAATTAACCCGACTGATCGCTACCCTTTAATAGACTAACCAACCGATAAATCCGTTCGTTGATTTTTCGCCGGTCATATTGCATGAAAGAAGTTAAAACTACACATCTTTTACTATTTTTACTATGTCATAAATGGCACATTGCATTCCAATTTTAAACTTCTCGTTGTGACGCCTAAATATGAACACGGGAAGCCTTTTAATGTGAAGTAATTTTTAAGTTATTATTTGAACAGTATAATCACCCTCGGTGACAATCACAAGCACGTTGAAGTGGTTTACCGTGCAAGCCTGTGTCATAAAAGACAAAGACGTCAGAAATATTAGAACAGACATCTTTTACTTTTTGCTGACTTTCTCCAGCACAAGATTCCGATTAAACGGCAAAAAAAAAATCGCAATCAGAGCATTACTGGAATAATCTAAAGATTAATCGATGAACTGCCCAGTCCCGATATGCGTTAGGTGAGGGCGGAGGGTGATCGGAAAGTCTCGTGAAGGTCGCTAGCCTTCTTCAGTAAAAGAGTGTCGCTGCGGCCGATGCTGTCTGTATCGTGGTGCGGGTTGTTTGCTGGAGTTGCAGAGTCTACTGTGTTTGAATAGAAGATTATTTAGCCAGAAACTTATAATATTAGCCTATTGACATCCGCGGCACTCACCAAGAAGATTGAAGCGGGTGAACCCACACTACAGAGAAGATAATTTAATAACACCAACGTTGCTGCGTTACTCGGTTACACTTGTTCATTACACTCGCGGCAGATATATTAGAACAGTCTGTTTCACTTGTTTCAGTTGTGCTGCCAATGTGCAGTTTGCGGATCGTAACTAGAAGAGGCACTCTCTCCTCATCGCAACGTAGTAGAATTGTTCCGACTCCGAAAAACTTACCCACACCATGGCACAGTAAAGGGAAACATTGACTGCAGAGGAACTTAATAGCACGGCAATTTTCGATACAGCACTGACTTCTCTTCATGTTAAATATTTATATTACTGCAAAAGCTAAAAGTTAAAAAAAATCCATCGAACCTGCGATTTCACAGCCCACAGTACCATTATTATGTTATCCGGGTCGGAATTCAATGTTTTGTAGAACTCCCACGCTGGTAAACCGATACATATATTAAAAAAAATATATATATATATATATATATATATATATATATATATATATATATATATATATATATAACATAAATAGAGCAGATCACCCGGAGACAGGCATCCGTCGTGGTGATCCATGCTTCCCAACGTCTGCCTAGAGCAGACGACGCATCCCCACGAGCGATTATTTAAATTTAGGTCGTACACTGGTAACACAATTCGATCTTCACTGAAGCACCGGACGGTACCGCACCATTTTCCGCTATAATTGTTTTTCCACCGACACTATGCGACAAAATAAACGCAAGAATCTACGCCGTCTCGCGCGCGAACGTGGAGAGCCTATGGGGCGGCCGTGCTTCTATCCCCGCTTTGATGATGATGATAGCGCGACAGTAGCGCCACCTCTAGGTCGATCTCGAGGCCAATATATATATATATATATATATATATATATATATATATATATATATATATATATATATATATATATATATATATATATATATATATAGACGACAGCCTGTCCTTATGGGGAGGGGTGGTTCCCCAGGTATCTTAAAAGACAGACGGGCCCTTTCCGACATTTGCAAGCTGAAATGACGTGCCACGTCACTACGCAATTCGGAACTAGCATGGGCCTTAAATTAGCAACGGCTCTCATCTACCCAGTTACGCGAATTTGAAACGAACAGTACACAGAGAGCTGGTCACAACTTCAGTCCGCCGGAGACCGGTGGGCCGGGAAGGTCTAATCGGCCGAGGCGTCGCCCGGTTAGGCGATAAAAGGGTATTCACTTGGGCTGCCAGTTGGTGGTACATTTTCGGATTAAAGGCACTAAAAGACGAGGACGAGTAAAAGAAGACACACACACAGTAGAGCGCCTTGCAACTGAAGGTTTAATCTGATTTAACTCTACTGTGTGTGTGTCTTCTTTTACTCGTCACCTCGTCTTTTAGCGCTTTTAATCCAAAAAAAAAACGGTTAGGCGAAGGTTGCGGAGTTTCAGACCCCGCTCCAGGCGCAATTTTTCGCCCGCATCTGTCCACCCAAGACATACTGCTTCAGCTCAAGGAGGAAGTGCTGGAGAGCTTGAATAACCACAGCAAGCGGTCGATCTTGACCCTAGACATTAAGGGGCATTCGATAACGTTTCACACCAGGCCATCCTTCAAGGCGTCGCATCCACTAACTGTGGCGAGCGCACATACAAATACTTCGCCTCATTCCTCACCAACCGCACGGCAACAGTGGGTATCGGACACCTTCGATCCGACACGTTCACAACCATACCAAAAGGCACGCCACAAGGGTCGGTAGTGTCCCCCTACTGTTTAACATCGCCATGAAGGACTTGCCACCTCTACTACAAGCCATCCCGAACCTACATCACGCCATCTACGCAGACGATCTAACACTCTGGGTCTCCACCGGATCACCGGGGGACCAGCAAGACGCACTTCAAGCAGCCATCCAGGTGACCCAACAATACCTGCAACCCAGGGGACTCGAGTGCGCCCCAGAAAAATCTGCCCTTCTAACGCTGTGCAAGAGAACATACAAGAAAAACACAGACCCCATACCAGATCCAGAGCTCACCATTGACAACCAACCCGTCCCCAACGTCCCACACCTTCGCATCCTGGGCCTCAACATACCAAAAGATGGCTCAGGCGCCCAGACCATCCTCTTCCTGCAGCGCACACTCACCCAACTCATGCACCTCATCCGTAGAGTCTCCCATCGCCACTTTGGACTACAAGAAACGGACACTCTGCGCATCATTCAAGCTATCCTCATCAGCCGAGTCACGTACGGGACACCGTACTTGGCCCTGAAATCCGCGGAGAAGGAGAAACTCAACGTTGCCATACGCCAAGCCTACAAGGCCGCCCTGGGACTACCCCCAAAGACGGCCACACGAAAACTCCTACAGCTCGGCGTCCATAATACATGGGAGGAAATACAAGAAGCCCATCGAGTCTCACAATTCACCCGACTCAAACTCACACCGGCAGGCAGAGCTACGCTCAGCCGGCTCGGCTACACGCCTCCTGCAGATTGCGAGCAGAAGAAACGCATCCCTCTCGCCATCCGACATTCCATCAAAGTCGCACCTATCCCAAGAAACATGCACCCCATCTACAACAAGGCACGCCGAGAAGCCCGGATACGAGCCCTCAAAATCCAATACGAACACTCCCCGGACTCTTCTTTTACTCGCTACACGGATGCTTCCCCGTACCCCCAACAACCAGCCCATGCCGTGAGCGTCACCGACGCCCATTGCAAAGAACTGACGACAGCTACAATCCTCACTACGTCTATCGAGACAGCAGAAGAGCTCGCCATTGCTTTGGCGGCCACCACTGGCGACGAGTATATCACTGTACTGACCGACTCTCAAGCCGCTTGCCGCAACTTCCTACTAGGCCGCATATCACCAGCGGCCCTCAAAGTTCTACAAAACGTGCGCCAGCTCCCGGAACTCCATATCGTCTGGACCCCCGGACACGAGTCCTTCGAGGGAAACGAAGCGGCACACGCCGCTGCCCGCGCTCATACACACCGGGCCGTTTCTCAAGAGGGCAACGACACGCAAACCCCATGCACTTTCAAACCCACTCCTCTTCAGAAATACGCGGACATCCTCGCTCATTACCGCCACGAACGACGACAGTTCCCGCCACCGCACCCCCACCTATCCAGAGCCGAAGCGACCGCTTTTCGCCGGCTACAAACTAACTCCGTATTCCCACGGCACTCTACTGCACGCCATGTACCCCACCCTCTATCCTGCTACCTGCAACTTCTGCTCCCAGCCTGGCACCCTGTACCACATGGTCTGGGAGTGTCAGCAAACCCCATCCCTTGCCCCCAACCCTCACGCAACCTACGAGCAGTGGGTGGGCCAGCTGACCAGTTCCGACCTCTCAGCCCAGCGTAGCCTGGTAGAGAGGGCCCGGGCAGCCAGCGCGGACCAGGGCTTCCCGGACTAGAGGAGGCCCCCCACCGGGCGGGCGCCCAACCATCAGCGCCTGAAGCTCCCATTTATTAAAAAGTTTATTCCTCACTCATCCCCTCCTCTTCGCTTTCACTTTCCCTAAACTTTATTACAATAAAGTGAATAACCACTTTCTCCCTCTCTGTTCAGAATAATACACGGCTGCACTTGTCAATCTTTAAATATTTATTTACATATATATATATATATATATATATATATATATATATATATATATATATATATATATATATTTGATGCAAACGGTGGCGCCCCCCGGTTTTCCCCTATCTTTTTTATCACGGAGATTGGATCGCCCCGTGCACAGCGCTCTGTCCATTGCAGCTGACCTGTTTTTTGTCCTGCCTTTTGTGCGCTTTTTATTTCATCATTTTCTCGAGGGTGCTGATGAAGCATAAGCTTACGATCATGCAAGTGGACTCGGACTGCATGAGCAACGCCCGTTAGTGAACCTTTATTTCGCTTGGCCATCGTTACTGGGTGGCAAAAACATGTATGCGGAACAAGTGAGGAGAGCATTACACTGGTTTCTGGATTGCCTCGAACAGTCTTCGCCTGATGTATTGTGTTAAGCTTTTTTCCCGTCATGTCTGAAGCGTGGCGCTTCTCGTTGATGAACAAAATATAAGGGTATAACTGAGTTGGCGCACGTTAAACGTATGGACGCCTGTCTCAGGCACCGTTCACTTTTTTTTTTTCATTTCTTGTAAATTTATATTAGCAACACAAAGTTCCTATGTAACATAAAACAAGACATTTGTCATATGCAAAAATATGTTCCAGACGCTACTTAAACGATCAGATGAGTCTGCTCACCAAAGCGACACTTTACGTCAATTCTAATAAATGAAGGATATAAATATAAAAAATGAATGCGGAGCATTCCTTTTTAGGACGTTCGCATTAATTGTCTCTTCAAAAGAATGGCGGATTCGTTAAAGTTATGTTGGGAATCTCAAAACAATATGCTTGGGAGTAGCACCGAGAAAAAGTCTGCTTCTGTTACTAAGGTTAAAAAATCAGGCCAACGCCTTGACACCGACGAAACCTGATTCCTGGTTCAGGAAGGAGGTTGGTTGCGTTCAGAGCGACGGAAGCGACAGCAAGAACCAGGGGGGAAAAGTGTTCGCTGTACGAATCGTGACCAGCAATGTAAGAAGTAGCTTAGAAAAAACAATAATCAGTGATAGCCTTCCCGGTCTTCTCGTTATTGAGAGAGCTTCAATAGATCGTACCGATATCTCCGATGTCCCCGATAACGATACGATTCGTGCACAGAGGTGGCTGTGGAGTATTGGGTATCGTTATCGGAGTCACGGGAACAATCTACTAAAACTCCCTATTGTTGTCGTGTCGGTTGTTGTGGGACAAATCCGATTAAAATATCTGAATCAGCTTTAAGTTTCTTAGCGAATCTTCTGCGCCACGATGTTTGTATTCGAATAGTCGAAATGCCTTTAACAAATACAGTTATCTTTTTTATTATGTGTAAAGTTATCAGCTTTTTAATTCGCACTGCTCTTTTTTAGTTCTGCTTCCTTTTTTTTTCCTTTGAACTGCGAAATTTCAGACATTATTTTGCTTCCTAGGTTTTTTGAGTCGGCCCGTTTTGTAGATTTTTCCCATTTAACTCCGATCTTTGCCCTTAAGATCTACCCTTCCCTCCCTCCCTCATACCATAGCGCGTCTTAAGCACGAGGTCCTACCCTAAATACAATGCTACTCACTTTCTATACGTTATTCGTAATAAGTAAGAGAAACACTAAAACGAGTCGCGCAGCGTTTGCCTTGGTACGGTGTACAGTGTAAGGTTCGGCGTGGTGCGCCCGCGTGAACATGTGTGCGCGTCCATAAAAGAGCGGGCGCGAAGCGAGAGCAGCTTTATCGCTGACAGAGAGTCTCAGCCAAACAATGCGAGCCCTCATCCAACTTTCCCCTCCCCTAATTTTTTCTCCTTTCCTCGTATGAATTGGTATACCGGTTGTGCGTTGGCGGTTGCCGTACACTGCTGGCAGCATTCCTCGCAAGGTCGACCGGTTGGCAACCTTGGCCCTAACCAAAGACGCCAGGACAGCAGAAGCGCCTAATCACCGACAAGTTCCGAGTTATCCAGGCAGACCGACTCGATCGCATCAATAAAAACATAACGTAACGTGAAATGTATTGTATACTTACCTCGCCGAATAGAAATGAATTGAGTAAGGTAAGCAAAACCAGACTTGCAATATATATCAACTGAGTGAACCCAACCGTTTTATTTCAGGGCTGGAGTCCATATGTTTTCGGGAATTAGATATATCCATATTTAAATTATAACGTAAAATAAAACGTGTATTAACGGTGCCAAACCGAATTGGGCCTGACGTAGCACTTACACTGAATTACTCCTCCCTAAAAATATTCTCAGTCAATCAATCAATCTCCCTTCCCAACTTTATTTAACAGAATTCAATGAAGCTAATCATTCTTACAATTATTGTAATCTCTTTATTATTAAAATTAGCGCAAAGTCAAGGAAGGAAGACAGCAGGACAGGAAAGAGCGCTACTTACAACCGGTTTTAATAGAGAACGATGAGGAAGAAGTAGAGTAGTAATGTTTTGATTGATTTTAATTTTAATAATAATGTTTAACCAACTAGCCCACCAGATGATACTAATTTTATTGTAATCTCACCCCCATTAAATAAGAGCCAGTCAAGTCTACTCAGATCCAAATGTAATCGGCCCTAACACCGCCCAATCCTTAGAAAGCTAAAACCTCAGCTTAACTCAGAGTTCGTGTATATCAATGCTACTGAACCGAATCAAATCACACCTAACCTAACTTGGGTCATGCTTATCATAACGCTACCAAAATAAACCTAATGTAATTATACATAACTTAATTGGTAAAGTTACATAACATTATCAAAACAATAAAGTCTACGTTACCTTCCCTCAATTCCCATCTAATCCAACCTAATTTCAAAGCATCCAACCGAATAATTTGGCGCCTGGCTAACCTGTAGTTTTGTTCTTACCTAAATGACAATCTAAGCTTATGCAAGTGAGTCAAGCCGTACTTTAAACTAGCATATTATAACCTCGTCGAATTCAGCTTACTCCTGTTCAAACTAACCTAGCACACTTTCTATATATTTGCCACTAATAATCTCTTAATCCTTTGTTTAGTCACTATGTTCCGTCGTGGCCTTCATGATGCAATCGGTACGAAGAGCTCATGCAGCCAATCTCATCAATTCATTGTAGAACAGTAGCACTTCACGAACGCTCAAAATGAAAGACTGAAGTAGATCACACTCAACGGGACACTGTTCACTTTTCACTTTTACTTCTCGAAACCAACACGCTATCTTCATTGCGAAACCGGTCAGATAATAATGGCGATCAGAACACAGATTAACAGCGACATGCAAACACATGTCATGTCCACAAACGCGTGTCATCTTCATCGCATACATCTTGACATGAGAGCTAGGCTATGCACGCATACCCTTGTAGGAAAAACATCTCATCCACCTCTATCACCCCCACCTCTATTCCCACCCCGAGGGTACGCATGTTCAAGCCTCTCACGTCAACATAAGGGGAGGAGCTGAAACGACACTTTGATCACGCAATGTATGCTACTCACAACAAAACAACATATAGACGTTTGCAACCTGCCTCGCATCAAAAGCCAGCTTGGCCACCGTGGATCAGAAACACTTTTCTGGGCTCGAGTCTGGCAACCGTGAGCACGCCCTTTGGTTCTTAACTTCTAGGCTGGGTGGCGCAAGCTGCCCCCCCCCCCCCCCCCCGATATAAAGGGTACAGTCGTTAGCATTCATCCATCCATCCACGCACGCCAGTAGTTAGATGGTGGCGCTAAGAGGCCGTAGCTAAAGTTCGTAGGATAAGAGCTTCCTACAAGTAGCGAACATTTGGCTGAAGAACCGACTGCATGACGGTGCAAGTTTTAGAAGCGAATGGCGGCGACAGCAGAAGACTGAACTGAATGACGCCATGTGGTTCCAGCAACTTGTGCTTTGTCATTTGTATTGGTTGTCGTTATTTCTAAAATGAAGTATCGAGGGACTTTGCCGTGGCACGTCACGGCGCTGCGGTGGCGCTACTGTCGTCTTGACATGCGCAGACGCTTCACGCGAATCTGGTTTCTGGCACTCGCAGTGCCCACACCTGGTAGAGGGCAAACGCGGGCTACTTTGCAAACCGCGCGCTGGCCTATTCGGAGAGCAAATCGTCTGCTTTCTGCGCAAGGGTTGCGGTGACGTCAGAACGACGCCGAGTTCTGGTGTGGTTTCGAGTGGTGAGGATGCCGGTCAACCTCATGCCGATGCACCGAAGTTTACCCACTATTTTTTTTTCAATCATGGCAGTAAGAGTTCGGCGTTCTGAGATCATCGCAACCCCCCGTGCAAGCAGCTGACGACAGGCTTGTGCTCCCCATAAATGGTGATCATGCCGCGATCGGATCAGCATGAAAGCGGGCTTGTGCCTATCTCAAATACTCCTACTCAAGATACTGCTTATCTTAAATACTTATTGGAGTATCTTGGTATCTTTCAAATACCTTTGATAGAGAGTATTTAATACTCTATTTCAATTACAATTCCGAGTATCTTGTACACATTATCTTAAATGCATTTTCGACATTCCGCCATTTTTAGAGTTTTTCGGTATGAAGTGGCGCGGGTGGCCGGCACGAGCAAACGTGAGACATTCTTTTCCGAGCAACCGAGATCCTGTTGCTAGCTCTGATTAGCTACGGTGAGTTTAAGTGAGCTCGTGAAAATATCGCTTTTTTGCCGACTGTGGCTCATATTTCAGCCCAAAGTTCGTACAATGAAGGTTCTCCTTGCCTTCCCAAAGGCGCCTTTTGTTTCTATAGAGTTTCCCCCAAACAATCCTCAAACAAAAGGTGTGGTTTTACACGAAAGTAAAGATGCCACCCTGAGAGCGCAAGACGAGACCGGGAAACGACCTACGAGAACAATGCAGACTGAGTGTCAAGAAAATAGCAAATAGAAAAAATGAGAAGTGGACACACAAAAAAGTGAGACATTTTTGTTTTGCTTTTTGTATATTTGGCCCACGCTAAGAAGCAAAACGTCGAGTTTTTTTTTTCTTTTCTTTGTGTTATTAGTCTCGGCCGAACATTGATGAGCAGAGAGCAGTACAGGAAAGAACCAGGAGCTGGATTACCTCTCAAAATGCCAACAGTAAGTATCCCCCAACGTTGAGTGCTTTTCTGAACGCAACACTACTTGCGGAAGGTGCGACCACTGCCGTGGCGTACCTTATGTAGGTTCTCTTTGTTATCCATTCACTCATATCGTTGTCCCCAAGTTCGTTTAAGTGGACTCCCCGTATAGGGAATATGGATTGCCCAGTTAAAAAATGCGTCCTCAGTAAGCGCCGCAGGATGACGATATTCAGCGATGTCACTATTGGCGAAGCGCTCTGCCCCCGTTTGTCACCTTCACACCTCGGTGTTTACCCAACAAGTCCCGGGCACCGTGCATGCTGCATTGTTCATGCAGGCCAGGAGTGGTAACAAAAGAGCCACCTACACTCCCCCCTCACCGGAGAACACGAACTCCAGCCGAACAGTGACGCCCGAGCCATAGTATTTGTTGTCCCCACATCCATCTCGTTCTAAAAGTTGACCGGCTTGGGCGCCGCGGTCTGGATCTCCTCGCCAATAGCTAAAGCGTACGCTGCTTTCGCATTGTCGCAGAAATGCTTTGCTAACATCTGTCAGTGATATTGCCACGTGCGTTGCCCAGAGATCCCGTGGCCGAATGGTTACCGCTTGCTCGGCGCTCGCGCAAGCGGAGGCTCCGGGTTCGATACCAGAAAGCGGACTTCTTTTATTTATTCCTTCAATTTGACATTCTGGTAAGTTCGGGAATTTTGTCGCCTGATCTAGTTACGAATGTTGTACGCGCCGAACTTTCTACGCCGAATGTTCCCGAAACCAACGCGGGTACGAAAGGTGCTCCGAGTGTCGGTCCGGAGTCAGCGTCGCCCCAGCGGTCGAGTCCGCTGTTGCTTGCCGGCTATCGACGCCTGCAGACGCTAACCATTCTGTATTTTTGTTTGGGAACAAGTTCGCCCCATTAAACGTTTAGTTTCGTCGGTTATTCGCCGCCTCATCATTTATACATTCGTGATAAAATAGTCCCACGATACTATTTTTTTCCGTTTTGTGTTGTTGCGTGCTAATAAACCATTCTGGTAATCCAGATTTGCGAATGGCTACAATTGTCATTGTCAATGACGTCGATACAAAATTAAGCAATGCGGAAGTATCTTCAAAAGTAACTGAAATACATTTCTAAGTATTTGTACTCTACCAAGATACTTTACAGTGAAAGTAACTTGAGTAGTATCTTAAGTACTTTATGAGAGCAGGTATTTAGTAACTTAACCCAAATACTTTTATCGAGTATTTTGTCCAACACTGCGTGAACGCGACAGCTAGCCAACTTCAGCTTTGTGTTGATGTGTGAGTGTGAATCTGCGGCCTCTCAAGGATTACCCACGAGCTGCAGACGGTACTCGATTATTCCTCCGCACAATTTGTGTGCCATTGGAGAAATCGGCACTTTCTTGGTTATTTGCGATGTCTCTTTCTTACGGAGCTGGAATTCGTTGGCAACGGCGTGAATCCGAAAACGGCTGTGTTCATTTGCATGCACGTATCGGCCGCTTGGCAGACTAACGATCAAAAATATAGACAGAACCGGTATTTACACTTTGGGCAACGAACAAAAGCAGATTTTTCGACAACAAAATTTATATATCCGATTTTTCACTTCTTTTTGTTGCGTATTCAGATCGTTTAGTCTTCTTACTGCAGTGTGTAGAACGTGCTATAATGTACTGAGGGAACATCTGAGGGAACATTATGTTCGTTTTCACTTCAAAAATTGTAGTAAAACAAAAAAACTGCTCCTCGCGGAGCTCTGAATAATTTCCCCTTTATGTAAAGAATTATTATATATCTGGGCAGATAACATATGTATATATTCAAATAAGATTTAAATACATATGTTATCTTATCAAGATGGAGACGTTTCGAACGTCAGAATACTGCTTCTTCCTCCGACGGTCAAATCATGTAAGAACTACTTCGGGCGGCGTGTAAACAATGTGGAAAAACTCTTTTTTTTTTTTTCCTCGTGGTAAAAACGACTATAGAGATTCTACACCGCCCAAATAAACAACGCATCAGCCGAACATCCAGTCACCGCCCAAAGGTAGAACTAGCGGTCCGGAGTAGATGCCAAATTTTTAAAGCTAGTGATTTTTATTTTTCATTTTAAATTTGAAAATGGGGTGTTTTCCCGTAGCCGACGCCATTCATCTCCGTGTATTCACGGGCTTTCGTCGGTTACGCATTTATTTTGTGAAAGCTCAGAAAATTTCTCATAAGTTTGAATCACAAAATGGCGATCTCGAAAACTTTGGGACCTGGTCCGGGCCACTAACGCTATATTTGGGCAAAGGCTGAGCGTTCGGCGATGAGTCGTTTACTTCTGCTATAAAATAAAATAAAAAAACTCCGTAAGCTTTTTTTTAGACGCCCTGTAGAACGTCGCTATATGGCTGCGTTAATTTACACGGATGCCACGGCAGCCCATTAAATCGGTATCGATTGGAGCCAAATCACGCACAGCCCGTCCCCTCTTCTTTTTCGTCCACCCAATCATAATCTTCCGCATCTACATTATATGAACCGCGGTCAAACACCTGTAAACACACACAGTCAATGATGGTGCACTAAATCAATCTACTAGCGGTTGGAATAGAACGAAAAACCTTTAAGAACATGACGTTACCCGAATCAAAAGATTACGGAGAAAAATAAAATTTAATCTATGAGCCGACGTCCACATAATCCTAATGTCGTCAAAACAAAGCTCGACATTGTGGACGCTTGCGGGATTTAGATCAATGGGAAACACTTGACAACAAGAAAATGACAGTGTCTTTTTTTTTCTTGCTAACAAGCTTTTTTTTTCCCCATTGAAATAGATGCTACAGGTGCGCACAATGTCGTTTCTCGTTTTCGGCGACATTAGGCTTAGGTGGACGTCGGCTCCTAGCCAAATTTCGTATTTCTCAATTATCTTTTTCATCCCGGTAACGTCATATGTTTTCAAACTTTGCGTTCTATCCCAACCGCTTACGTCACTTTCTCACGAAGTTCGGGCTTTCTGCGATGAGGAGTTAATTTACCCGGGCCAGAAAACACGGTTCTCTTTTCTCGGGAGCACCCTGTACATCCTAGACATGCTTGTGCGCCTACTTTCCCGCAGGGCACTTGCCCGGCGAATAGATTGCCGGAAATATGTTTAGACCTAAAATTGAAGTCTGCATTGCCTCAATAAATTCGGATGTCTCACGTAATCATGTCATGTTCAGTATCGTACCGCAGAAGCTCTATGCATTCTAAAAAACGAAATTACATGCCCTCATGGGGGTGGGGGGGGGGGCGTGTACTTGTACCTTTCGAGGAAAGTAAAACTTCAGACTTCAATGTACATTCCCAGAATTTGAAAACAAAAATATGGCGTATCGTCGTGTGAAAACACGCTCTTTCGAGACGTCATCTGGTCATTTCTCTGAATGATGTAATGACTGCTATAAGACCGACACAAATAAGTGCCTTATAAGTTGATTGTGTCAAATAGCTCGTCAGCGAGAGTAAAACAACTACTCTGTGGCGACTTGACTTTATACAATATTTGCTGCCATTTCCGTAAAAACTGATGCACCTCCGATTACCCCTGGAGCAATGCATACCAGTTAAAAAACACTGTATGGAGAATGAAAGGTCATCATAAAAGATTGTGTTCGTATTTTGTATTTATATTGTATTTATAGTACGTTACTTCAAGTACATTGCACCCGGTGTACTTACTGCTTTACTTGAAGTACATAACGTCATATTTACTTTGTACTTTACTTCAAGTACTTTTAAGATGTACTTTACGCAACACTGTAAACAAGCATGCACTGTCTAAAAACTCAAGCTCAGGCAGTGCTAAACCTCAAAATAGAAATGACACATTTGCAGTACATCACTGACCAAACAAACAAGGAAGTACAAAACAATTAGGCACGCAGAAGCAGAGCCAGCTATTAAAGCATTTCTGTGAAAAAACAAGCCGATTTATATTTGGCTAGCACAATTTCGCTAACCGATCAAAACCCATGTACTTTCTTTTTACCATGAAAGAATATATAGAAGTAACTTCAAAAGTAACTTCAAAAGTAATTCGCTACTTTTTACGGTAATTAGTAATTTTTTCAATTACTTTCCATTTGAGTAATTTCTACTCTACTCAAATTACTTTTGAGGCCAATACTCAGTAACTTAACTTAATTACTTTTTTTGAGTAACTTGTACATGTCTGATCTCATCCCAAGTGGGCAGCGCACGACGCACTAGACCAGGATCACTGTGTGACATCCTAGTCACTGAGAGCTATAACGGCATCGTAGGGTGTGGCTAATCATGTTCACGCTTTAGGCTTTGGTGATTGGTTGTTTGGCCTTCATTACCGGCAAATGCAGTCCTGCCATTGGCTGCAGAGGGATAACAGGATGCCGGGGACTCGCCATATCCTTACGTTTCTTATAGCTCTTGGGGACCTTAGAATCTTCGTATAAAAATGGCGTGGCCAGCC
The DNA here is from genome assembly GCA_037355805.1 of Ixodes ricinus. NCBI lineage: Eukaryota > Metazoa > Arthropoda > Arachnida > Ixodida > Ixodidae > Ixodes > Ixodes ricinus. Next base: position 46,614 of record JAZHYW010056085.1, read on the forward strand.
CCCAATCGTGTCGTCCTAAAACTGAAGCCTGAATCTGGACACTTGGAGAAAAATGTCGGCATGAAAGCCGGCGGCAGTGATTGGCCAACGACGCCGCAGCTCGACCGTGGCGCCGGCCAATCGTAGCTGCCGTATTTCTCGCTGACTTTTTCGCCTAATGTCCAGATTAGAGCCTCTGGGCTTTGATGAAAGATGCCAACATCACTGGAAGTTTCATATCAGTATATATATTTTACGTGCTGCTTAGCGTCTCAAGTAGGTCGAGGTGTAAGCACGGTATTGTGCTTAAACTAATTCGACGACCTTACTGTGCTTCGAGCTTCTATTAACAAAGACATCCTCCATGATAACATTTTTGGGGAATATCTAACGAGATCTTTTAATCGCTGTTATGTGCCGACGGCATGTAAAATATTCTCGTGGGTCTATTTTTCTGAAGGCTACTCGGTGAGTCAAGCATTGATATTCATGGAGGAAATTTGGCCAACGATAAGACACACCAAAAAAAAGAGAAAACAAACGCCCTGAGTATTAAAATAAAGCTTGACGCGAGCATGACGTGAAAGCCGCACGACGTCACAAATTTATTTTTGGTGAGCATTTTTTTGTGGCTTCATCCAACGCCTTCTTGATAAGAAAGCCTGCCTGCTCACTAACCTGCGTCACTAAAGGAGACCACCGTAGGGCAGAGATTGGACAGGACTACGGCGTCAGCGTTCGCCAAGAAGGTTGTGTTCAAGCAGAGGGAACACGACTCGTAGCCGAACCCTGACGCCATAGTAGTGCCCAATCTCCGGTTTACGGTGGCCTTTCTTAGTGACGCAAAGCGCTTAGGATTTCTTATCGAGGAGGTGCTGCCTCATCACTCACTGAACTCCCTCTGTAGGTTGCAGCGTTCAATCGACGCCCCTCATTTGACGCCCTGTAACAATAAGATGACTGGGTCTGGCCCTGCCCTTCGATTTTCTACGACATTCTCAACATTTATGTGCGGAGAGGGAATTGGGCAACTTGTTTATTAGGACCTCCTTGGAACTCCTGTGAATTTGTCTGTTCTTAGATTGCTTTACATCTTTATTTTGTCGAACAACGACAATTAGTCAGCATATATAAATAAATGATAAAGTTGACCAACCAATAAATTATGAAGTCGACCAATCAAGTTGACAAACCCAGAAAGGAGAAGTTTAATGGTTTGACTTTATGTGCCACCTTAGGATTTACACTACAACAGTCATAAAAAATAACATTATAACGAAGGCGCGACAAAAAAGAGCCATGACCAGCAAAATTATTCATTAGACCTAAACGTATAATAACATATTGCGTAGTAGATCACAATTGGCGGGCTTCCGAAGAAAACAATCCAATCAAACTCAGAACCGCTAAACAGCGTCGTAAAAATGATTACCATCAGACAAATTTTCTATATTTAGGAAGGCGGGGTGGGGGCTAAGAGGCGGAGCCTTCTCCGATGACACCCCGAACGCGTTCCGAAACTACGCGGCCACCCCACATCGGGCGCCAAGGAAGGTGGGCTCCGGCAACGGATCGTCCCATCATCTTAAAACCTATCTGCGGAAACATAAGGCTGGCCCCCTTTGACCAGCGGCGACGGCTCGCCCTCGCCGTTGGCAGCGTCGGAGTGCGGCGGCCAAGAGAAAGAACGGGTTTTCCCCTAAAGCGCCGTTCTGTCGGACCGTCGGCACGGCCAGCAAGCCGGCTGCACCGGCCGGCTCCAACGGGCAGCCTTGGCTGTCGCCGCCCGACGCCACTTTGGCGTCTCAGGGTCCCCCTCTCGGACGCCAGCGGCTGTTGCGCAAATCAAAACGCTGCGCAGCCGACACCCCGAGAGTCACCCCCTGCTCCTGCTGCTCAGCCATCCCGCTCGGAGATACCATTCGGAGACAGCTACGGCGGAGTGTCATCGGTTTGCTGCAACCGTCGCATCTGGAAGGATTAGCGCGCGTGCGGGCCCGTCCGTCGTGAAGGTTGGCAGTAATGAAAAGTAAGACACCTATTGCCTTCTGGGAGTCGTGGTCCTCGAGCGCGTAAACTTCTCGTCTGTAAAGATGTAAAGAGTAGGGCCGTAACAAATCAGGATTTGTAGATTTTGAGCACGATGTAATAGCCGGATTTACTTGTGAAGTGTATTTCTCCTTTGAAGCGATTATTACGAAAGCAAAGATATATCCTGCCATCCAAGCTGCAATTATCTAACTCACTAGAGTTTAACCAATAGAGGCTAGAAATCGGACCGCTCCGCCAAGTAGACGTTCGCAGTCGCTTTATCTGGGAATAGGAATAATTTCGTTTGCAGTCCAAAGAATCGTGTCTGCTGTTAATCTGAATCTTATTATCATAGTTTCATCTGTAACTATTGCAAGGGAAGTATACTTTTATCTTGTATTTTAGTTTCCATCCCGATACAACCCCAATGCTTAAAGCAACAAGTCCTTTGTCGCCCCGAGTTTTTGCCGTGGTCCCTTAGTCTCATCCGCGTCTCATAGACCATATTCTCGATTAGTGTCCGTGATTGTCGCTATATCAGTCATGCGGTTTCTGCGTAAAAACAGGGAGTCCCAAAAACGCGTAACTCGATCACCATTCCTAACTGCCGCAGTGTCACTTCAAGGGCGCGTACCGTCGGTTGCTTCGTACTTGGGACAATAGCTCTTCCGGAGTGCAGCTAAGATCAACCTAATTGTTAGTTGCCTACTCAGATCCATTCTATATCGTGCTGTTTGTTGAACACCTCACAGTCCTCCAAACTTGAAAGGATGTTTGAGCCCTCTGTGCTCTTCTGATCCACTGGATTCTTGAAGATCGACGACATAAGATCGACACGGTTCTTTATGGATGTCATTGAAGATGGTTGGAGCCAATAGAAGACAAAGAGATGCTCTATAGGGTACGAGAAACGTTCACCCTTGTCTTATTATGACCATTTTTAACAACTGGTGTATCGCAAATGAGTCACGCTGCATAGATTGACCACACCCTTCAAGACATCTTCAGCGACTGGTGCTCATCTTCATGTGGAAGTGAACCACCGTCTTTGTATTGAAAGAAAGGCAGTGGCACGAGACAGTGCATCTGGTATGACTCCGTCTCGACTAAAGAGAAGACTCTTCTGACTACGAGAATGGATTTTGCGTCTTTTCCACGGTGAGTCCAAATCTTACATCCTTGCATACCAATGAACTGCTTATTGTGTTACTAGGTATTTGATAATGGAGCATGGCGCGTCTGTTCTTTTATGCCAAACTTCTAAACATCAAAGAGAGGTCTGGACAAGTTCCCTTAATGATATTCGAAGGTGTACGGCACGAAAGACGAACGCAGACAGTAAGAACACACCACAGGTCTGACCTACTTTCAACTCGGGTTTTTTGGCATGGCACTGGGCGTAATAGTAGTATGTCATGCTTATGTCTAGAAATCGACGTCACTGGCATTAACACGGAGTTCTTTCTATAGGACTTGCTCCCATAAGATGAGCGTAGCGTTACAAAAGTGCGTTACGAAGAACAGCGACACGGCCACCAAATTGACTGACTCCAGCTAATTAATATTACTTAATGAGGATCTATTGGTGTTATCAGAAAATACCTATACGCGTCCCCCCCCTTTTTCTGTACACACTCTCCTCTCAAATTTATCCTTAAGATAGAGATGAATTTACTTATGGTGTCGTGTTAATAAACTTTAGTCTAAAATCAGTGTTGTGATGTGTTCTTTCTGCCCGTGTTTGTATTTTGCACTATACGTAAACAAATGCTTATGAATCACGAGAAAAACAAAAAAATACTGCAATGTCATAACTTAATTTGAGTTTTAACTGATGTTGTGCCTATATAATCGTGCTTTAAACGTATCGACTCCTTGTGGTTCCAACCCTCAAAACCAGACTGACTCAGTTTACTCTAACAACTCTTCAGTAACATCTGACTTCTTCTGTATTATGGTCGGTATTTTGTGTGTTCCGTTCGAAGATCGGAGTGTTTGATATTTTTCTACGAAACGTTTTCGCTCCATCTATGTTGGCGAATCATCTAATTGGTGCGGCTCCTCTTTTCTGAGTCAGTTTTGGGATACCATAACGTGTGAGTCAACAACAATTTGAAGTCGGCTCTTTGAAGGGCACGGCTGCGAAACTTAACTTGAACCATGCGTGTTTCGGTCGGAGGATGCGTCACATTCGCTTGTCTCAGACGCGGCGGCGTGCTTCGCGTGTTTTCAATCCTTTGTATCCATAAACGTTTTTAGCGATCAGGAGTCATGTGCAGCGTTTTGTCTTTAAAACAAGCTTTCCTAGCACGAATTATCCGGAAAAAAAAAAACACATTTTGCGAAGTTTTTGAGCGACGCAATTGCCTTTTAACTTCGTCTTTTAAGCGCTCGTGCACAAGTGTAAGCCTTTCTCATGAGTGAAACTTTCTATAAAATAGTTTCATTGCAATGTTATCTTGCAGATATATAATTTACTTAATTAATTTTATAAAATGCTCTCAACAATCTCAATGACCTCTTGTAAAATTCGTGTGCGAATGGCGATCGATATGAATAAAATCATAACAATCATTTCAATCAAGTGTACAAAGTGCCGACCGAACGTTATCTATAATAGAACAGTTAACTCCAACATTATTGTATATGGCTCGCTACCTATATAGGACCGTCGCGAACTTCACAAATACTTGAGTCGTAGTGTAGTACGGAACGACGTTCCAAGGAACGGCGTTCCTGGAACGCGTTCTTTTTAGGATGGAACGAAGGAACGCTGTCGTTTCATCTTGCATCGTTGGAACTGTAACGGAAGCTCGTTACGTTTTTACTGAAACGAAAAAAGAACGGCGTTGCTTTTTGTTTATTGTTTAGTGAGTTTTTTTATTTCATAGGTCGGAAACATTAAACAATATATAAACAAACAATAACTTTACAAAGAGCAGTATCTCGTTAACTTTCTTGTTACTCATTTTAGGGTTTATTTTGTGGGGTCCTCACTTGGTAACAGTCAGGCTGCAGGCGAGCTGGTGGACATTGATTCTTTTTTCAGTGCCCGAGACTTGCGGCACAAAAAACAAAAGTTTTAGTCGAAAGGAAAATACACAGAAAGAGGGAACTCTCAAACTCAGCTACTTTCTTTGCTTCCACGAATCCTCATACATTCAGAAATCTAGGGTCCGAGTACAGCCATCACTGAACTTCAACAAAGAGACCTACGGTTACAAAAAGAGCAGGTTAACAGACATCGAACGCACACCTTGTAGGTCGAACATTAGTCACTTAAAAGACAAAAAAACACACTTCATTCGCTCTCTTCTTCTCCTCACCTTCAAACTGAACAACGAATTCGACCCTCACGAAGAAGGACTGGTAGTTTTCAAAACCGACCTTCCAAAAGCCCCACCCTCTTCTCCGCTTACTGGTTTTGCGGACAGCAGCATCGAGAAGCAACTGTTAAGTTCAAACAAACAGAGGGACTTACATTGAAACGTGCCAGGTTGTTGTAAAACGCTCGTGCAATGTGGGGTAACCATTTAATAAAGAATAATAAAATTAACCCCGCTAATCCTTCTCGGCTCACAGTGCATCTGGCTCGTCTGAATCGCCCAGCACAAACAGGATTATGGTAAAACGCTGCGATTTTTAAAGGTGAATACATCAACATAGAGAACATTGCTTCTGTTCGCTCTCCTGGTGTCCTTCCATCACGACATTCAAATTCGTATGTTGCCATTTGATGTATGTATGTATATATATATATATATATATATACAGAGAGAGAGAGAGAGAGAGATAAACTTCGTTCAAACTAACTGAATATGTTAATTATAGCAATAAAAAGTTACTAAACGGTAACGGGGACTAGTTTCTTTTTCACAGATGGAACTTGTAACGGGAACGCGTTCCGAAAATCAGAAGGAGCGAGGAACGACCTTTCGTTCTTCTTTTAGAAGAATGTGTACAGCATTGACTTGACTAAAGCTTGCGGATGTCTATGAACTGCTGAAAATCCCTTCGAAACTTTTCTTATTGATGGTTGCGTGGTGTGCTAATCGTTCAGATCGACGAGAAGCTCGAACCGTCTTATTCTTCTGGCTTGAATAACGCAGGGCGATTTGCTTTGCGGTTAATACGGGTTTTCGGGTCATTCTACAGTCAATAACAGTTAACAAAGCCCAGGGCGTGGTGAGTCCCAATGTCTCATCACTCCGCAGCAGGATGAAGACAAGAAAAGGAATATAATTCAGTCGTGAATTTAAATAGTGATTTAAATCACGAGATAAATTACATGTCTTTTTTTTGCCATAATAATAAATTGAGCCGTTCCAAGAAAAAATAATTAACCTGGAAATCAATTTTATTTATAGTGGCACTCTCCGATATTCAATACTTTCGAATTCAAGGTGGAGAAAATAATCAAAATGATTTAGATCGTGATTTAAATCGCACCGATTTTACTATGATTGATTTGTATCACACTTTACCCCAATACAATCCCAAAATTGATTTAAATCACATAGATTTGATTTAAATCAGATAAATCTGGTCTACATCAAACAAACATCAGTTAAATGAAATAACTCTGTTTCTTCATTAAATTTATCTAATTTTTTTCACCTTGCTTTCGATGATCATAACCTATCTGTTAACGTACCTTTTATGAAATAATAATCAAAAGAGAGATTTTGAGGATGAAGAAGAGAAAAGAAAGCATATACGCGTTAATGTAATCCTTTTTTTCTCTGCAGCATACACATCAGACTCTATCTCATGGGAGTTACTCTTTTTGTAAGCTATCCTGCAACAATTTATTATAACTAAGCATTGAAAATTGCGAGGAAGTTGCTTGAAATCACAATAAGCATTACGAATTATGGAAGTGGACAACAAACGGGAAACTAAACTGCGCTGAACTCAGTGTTATTTTGTACACGCAGTTTCAAGCGACGTATAGTTAACTCTGCGTGAACGCATGATTGCGTTTGTGAAGTTATTTGTATGTTACATACTTGCTGAGCACGTCGCACGTACGTAACTGAAACTGTAAAAAAGTGTCGGATGAAGAGCTTTGACTTTTAATGGTGCCGTTCGAAATCGTATAATAAAGCTATGTGTGCACGTGTGCACACATGTGTGCACATGTGTGAGAGCGTGTGGTAATTTGACTTATTTTACCATATCACCCTGTACGATGGTAATGAGGTAGACGTCCACACTTTATGTCGTTGCCAAAATAAAGATTAATTTATATTGTATATTTAAACAAAAAGAAGGAGATCACTTGATTATTATTTTGTCTAATTAGTTCGCGTGTTTGCAGAAAAACTAAAGCATGCCCATAGGATAACTCAAATAAAGCATGTAAATGTTTTTTGCTTGCTTCCATCTTCAGGATTATAACGCGTCGACGAACGATCATTCACCACAAAAATGTAGGGCTAGCAATCCGAAGCAGACGCCAAAGTTTCAGAACTAACCGTTATCTCGATTCAAAAGTTACAAGCGATACTCTGAAATTTTAAATGGGAAAATGGCGGCTGACAGACTTCTCGACTCGAATCCATGGAGCTCTATAGCGTCGGTTTTCGAAAACGGACAAAAATTGGCCTCATTTTCCAATCAAAATTATCAGAAAATTCTTTATAACGCATACCATTGTGAGAACGGGTTAGTTGTGAAACATTCGCCATCAGCTTCGAACCGCAAACGCTTTATTTGGTCAGAAAATGGGCATCTGGCGATGCATATTTTATTTTTGCAATAAAAAACTCTTTTTTTTCTGGGTTAGGAAAAGGCGGGGGGAGGGGGGAGCACGTACGCTGGTTGCGATAAGCGTTTGTTGCATTTGAACAAGTTTTCCTCCCGTTCATTTGGAATTTGTCGAAATTCACAGTTCATTAGAGTACCTTCACTTTCGGATCAAGCTATGACCTACTCCTCAATATAAAGCGTTGACCCTGAAAAAAAAAGTGTAGTGCTGTTTCACCGCAAAATAAGCTATGAATAGCCGAACGCCCATTCTCCGTCTAAATTTACCACTAGCGTTCTGGACCAGATGCCAGTTTCAGAACTTGCCGTTATATATTATATAAAAGTTCAAAGTTATTTTTTTAAACTCTCAATGGGTTCTAGCCTTTTCCGGGTAGCTGACACCATTGATTTACATGTAATATTGGAAATTGTGCGCCGCAATTCTCCTATCAAATATTATCGAAAATCTGCGTATAACTTTTAGAATCAGGTAACTGCAAGCTCTTAAACTTCAGCCTCTGGTCTAGAACGACAGAAAGTCCAACATTCGGGGTAGAGTGCGCGTCCGGCGGTGCGTCGTCTATATTTGCAGTAAAAAAACACCACTAAATTTGTTATTTTTTGGGGACACCTTTTACATGCTCCGACCCATCATGGATGCAAACATAGTTAAGAACTATAAGGACGAACTAAACGCAGGGAGCGGACCCGCCGTACCATTCAAACTCGTGCAATGCGAGTCTCGCTCAAGGCAACCTGCTCTTGCTTGTAGCTTTTAGTTCGTTCTCATCCATGATGGAATTTGTGTCACGTTCAGATTCAGTACAAAAATGTCTTAAACTCGAAAAAACAAAATGTTCTGGAAACCTGAGAAGCGGTTTGCGTTTAGTGCATAGTTTCTTCGGGGCTAACTAGCAAAGTGAAATGTAATTTTCTCCACTGAGGGTTTTAGGAAGATAGTTTTAAAAGTAAGTTCTTCCTACCAGCTTCAAATACCTCCGTTTTTTTCCTTCTTTTTTTTGTGCTTTAAGTGCCTTCGTGACTCGAATTCTGTAAGAAAAAAAAAGACGACCAAAATCGAAGAATTTTTTCTTCCCTATTAGAAATAAAGAAGCGAGGATATATTTTCGCTCACGGCCCACAACAAGTCAGCATCCTCTAGAGCGAGAATATAGACGCTTGCGAGTATGGCCTTTAGGCGCTGCCATCTTGCTGCAGGCGAGTGTAGACAACACTAGTGCCATTAGATAAGCTACGCTTCAGAGGTAACGACACTTGGCCATATTGTGTCTTAATATCACGGTTGCCAGTTATCTGAAGCTTTATCTGAAATCACAGGAAACGCTTTTCCGTCTATACACAAATGTTGAAACAGTTCGCGACAGAGCAAAGCAATATTACATGACCTCCCTAACACCGAATCTAATGCCGAGGAAGTCGCTCTTTTGAATCATGACGAACCGACAATGGCGGCTGCCCACGAACAAAATGTCGGGGAGCGCAGCAGTGCCGGGGAACGGTAGCTCATTTAGTGGCTCTGAGGCAACACCGCCTAGAATAATCGACACATGCGGACTTCCTCCTCCTCCTCCCTGAAATGTCATCACGTCGGCTGTCGCCAACTCGCAATTCGGATTAAGACTGACGCCGAACGCATTCGATGCGCTGATTGGATACGTGGACGGCCGAGCGCTCATGTTCAATCTGCGTCTGCGCCCAATATCACTGTTATGACGTGGAAATTTTAGTGAACAGGCTCTGATTATACCAGGTGGAGCTGGTGCAGATTGTCTTCTAGTGAAGCCTCGCTAAGGCCTGCCCACGGCAGAAAGACTGGCGTCCAGGCGCGCGGAATTGGCTTTTCGCAGGTGCAATAAGGGATAGCGGGACTTGGGCCGCCGGCGAGCGCCGCGAAGCGGCGTGTACGGCTGAGCCAGGTGGGTTAATACTTTTTATTGAGCCATCCGCAGACCGTCGCCGCGAAGCGGCGTAAACGGGAGGCCCAGGTGGGTTAACACGCGTCTCAACACCCGCTGTCCCCCATTGCGCCCCCAAAAAGGCCCGACTCCGTCCAGGCATATGCATGGATGGATGGATGAATGGATGTTGACGGTCGCACTCTTTAGTGTGGTAGCTTGCGCCACCTAGCAAAGCGAGGAGAACTATTTTCTATTCACGGTGTCCAAACTAGCTTTCGATTTAGGGTGGCAATGCGGGCTAGTTGGTTCATACTTAATAAAATTGACAGAGTGCACAAAAAATGAAAACGAAGTAGAATGGTGTACACAAGACAAGAGCTGTCTCGTGTACACCTTTCTATTCGTCCTCGGTTTTTCTTTTTTTCTTTGTGCGTTGCGTCGAGTTTACTTAGCTTCCGAAGCGCGGCAACTTGCAAATGTCAATAGAATAAGCGTTGAAGATTTACCTTCACTTCCTTGACCCTGTGCTGAACGTGCTCGTTTGATATGCAAGTATATCCTGTTTTGAAAACGGTACCGTAGGTGCACGCGACGGGGCTACAATTTGTGTGCCGGTGCAGGAAGTTGCGCGTTAATCGAACGCGTTTAGTGTGTCGCTCCAAACAGCTCGCCTTTGTTTACGGTATGCGCTTCCCTCTGGCAATACGCCATTCCGCTGCTTGAATTCGATAACGTTTCAGCATATACGATCAAGACAGCCGCCCAGCGGCGTAACGCCGCGTATATAGACGTTTGCAAGCAACCGCGCTGCGAAAGCGTAGTCTGGCCACCGTGGATGGAAAACGTTTTGTTTGGGCGCCAGTCTGGAAACCGTGGGTACGCCTCAACAGTGCTTGACTATCGGACGATCTATATCTATACCTCACTCCTGTAGCAAGATGGCGGCGCCCAGAGGCCGCACTTGCAAACGTCTAAGTGGAGAGAAAGTCGTCTGCTGCAGGAGTTGCGCTGACGTCAGAACAACGCGAATTTGGTTTCTGCGCACGCGCAGTGCGCACACCTGGTGCGGGCAAACGCGGTTTTGTTTGTCGGTAGCCTGAACTGGCCGGTAGAATACTACCTGATCAATAGCCACCGATAGCTTGTTAAGAAACGCGCTGGCAGGGCCTATCATGCAATCTTGTACACCTTACTCGAAAAAAGTAATAGATTCCTATTCCAATTACTTTGGTGTAAAAATATTCGGTTAGATTACTGATTGCTTAAAAAAAAAGTCGCTGACTGTTACTTAAAAAAAGAAATAAGGTTACTTTTTTTATTACTTGGGATTTATAAAAAAACAAATTTCTCTCCGGGTTCGAAAAAAAAAGAGCTCTTCGTATTGTTTAGTATTGGATTAGAATCGGAGAGTAGTAAACTACTCATCTTCTAATTTACCAATTTTGGTAAAATATCCTCCTGTCGAAGACTTGGTTTGAGGATTCCTTGGTAGAAAAAGCTTGTAGATAGAAAGGGCACCATTACTTCGTACTGCCAAAAGTAATCAAATTTCTCTCGTCATTATTTGTCATAAAAGTAATTAACATATTACAAAAATACTCCAAAAATCGAGCGGTTACAAGGAATTTGATTACTCGTAATGATTACCGTGCAGGTCTGCCATCGTAACCCGAGACTCCGGTTAGTTAGAGACATGATTATGCACCTATCTGTTGAAACTATGCGAGAAAAACAATTTGCCTGAAGCAAAAAGCTACGAGCAACGACAGTATTTTACTGGTTGGTTTTGATCAATTTTGCTCAGGCAGGGTGCATTACGCACAGTAGGTTAAGGGAACGGTTGAGAAAGGATAGCATAGCGACGAGAAGGAGGGAGCAATGACGTGGTTGGTTGGTTGGTTGGTTGGTTGGGGTTTTATAATGCAAAAGCATCTTTGGCTATGATGCGCCAGATACACATGAGCGTGGTGGCGAGGATGATGATGAAAGACATGGTTAAAAGTGGCATTCAAGTGGTTTTCGGGGAAGCTACTTTTTGGTGCGATGGCGTTAAGGAAGTATCAGTGAATGAGTATCTTCAGTTTTAGAAGGCAGAACCGCCTATTAATCACGCAGGAATAAAATACGTGTGGACTTCTTTTCTGTTCCTGCGCCGACCAATAAAATTATCATATGTTTGAAAATTTTGGTGGCCTTTGTAAAGTTTTGCTAAAGAAACAATTTTCAGTTCATTTAGACATGTTGTGCATGATAATTTCACAAGACGTAAAATAGTTCTAGTTTAAAATACGCGATACTGCAATTATCGTTTCACAAACAAGGAACCGGAACCGGGTTCCTTGTTCTTCCTCACGAACCCGAACAGGACTCGAAGCCGCTGCTATCGTCCACATCGCAGCGTCGGAGTGGCGTCATGGAAATCACCCCCAGGTCGGCTGTCCGCCGAAGAATTTTTAACCTCTAACGGCGTCAGGTCCTCGAGCGTCGAGACCTCCGCTATGATCGAAGCTCGAATGACAGAAGTTCGGCCGGTGCAGCTACCTCGGGATCACTGGTTCACTGCGCGACTGAACGTCGTCCAACGCCGATTGGCCCGAGATCGTTTTGATATGCGAGCGGTGACCAATGAGGAGTGGTTTCGTTTTCGGATGGATCCGAGGTTTAGCGGCCTTTAATTACATTTTTATTAAAGAAATATTCACCGAATGACTAATTTTTTTGGTTTTTAGGGATACTTAGGGCGTCTAGATTCAGTTGTCATCATTAAAACCCGAACTCAAAAACCGCTTGAGTGCCGCTTTAACAGAAGCTGATACAGATTTTTTTTTTTTTACCGAAAACAAATTATTTGAAGGCTCGATGAGAGTTTCGTACTTACTATAAAACTCTTGAACGTCTTTGCAAATCGGCATGTTCTTTCAAAGCACCAAGCACTGGGTAAATATTAAATGGTTGGACACCTATCGAGAGTTTTCAACGCGATAGCGTTAAGGAGCCCCTGTCGCAGAAAAGCCGGCTTCGGTGGCGTGACGCAAAATCCTGATTGGTCGATAGGGTCATGACGTCACAAGCAACCTCAACGCAAACGTGAGCGTGATGTCACACGTGGAATGAAAGTGATTAAAACATGGCATGTAATGCGAATTGAACATGTCTCAAATGATTTTACTTTAGGTAAATCATTTGCCTTAAAGACTAGGCCCGCAAGGCACGCTTGCACAGCGAATGAGTAGGCGATGTGAACGAGACCGGTAACGCAATCGCGTTCCACTCTTAAAGGCGAAGCTTAAACGTCCTCAAGTTTTGTGGTTGTTGTTGTAAATTGATATAAGGCTAAGCATTTTTGTAGTTGGGGTGAAAATAAATAAAGTGGTTCTCGAGGCACTCGACTGTAGCAAAAACTGAGAAAGGAGTAAAGGATGCAATTCCCGTGTCTGTCCGTTTCGATCTGGATGAGCATATCTTGCCGGTATGCTCTCGTGTAATCCCTACTGCTACTAGAATGTCACTGATATACCGCCGGCCAGTCTGCTCTTCTACAGTGCGTAAAGAGACAATTCGCCCTGTTTGACGACTTCACGCTCTACACGTCCTACATCCGCTTTTCATCATTATAACTTTGAATTTTTGTCAGGTGGCATGTTCGCTATTGATTTCACAGGTCAATATTTCTTGTAGCCTGAGCTACACTGGCCGAGGTTGAGCAGTTTCAGCGTGGCTCCCAAAGAGCCATGCTGTGCACATGCGCGAGGAGCAGGGACTTCACACGGCGCACAGCTGGCGCGCCGGAGCCGCCACCGCTGCGCGCCTCGCAACGGTCTGCGCATGCCGCGAGGAGCAGTGACGATCACCATGGCGCACAGCTGGCGCGCCGGAGCCGCCGCCTCCGCGCGCTCCGCCACCGCCGCGCGCCTCGCCGCCGCACCGGGGCGGCAGCCGCCCGCCCGCGGTGGGCTGCCGCCCCGGGTGCCGCTTGACGCTTGTGACGCCACTGTGTGTATGCCGCTGAAATATCGCAAAAAGTTCGCAATGTCAGAACTATACCGTTGCATATGCGGGATTTTGTTTTCTGTACTTTATTTTTGTTCTGTAATTTTGTAGTGCATAATGATATAAGGAGTTTGATCACGTCATGTGTGTGCAATGACGTGCGTGCGTGCGTGCGTGCGTGCAGCGCGCGCGTGTGAATGATGATGATGATGATGATGTTGATGTGTGTGTGTGTGTGATGTGTGATGTGTGTGTGTGTGTGTGTGTGTGTGTGTGTGTGTGTGTGTGTGTGTGATGATGATGTGTGTGTGTGTTTCTTTTTCATCTGTGTTGTGATGCACCACCGGGAAGGCATGTTGCTCTTGTTGGGCGTTAATAAATAAACCGAAACAATGAACATAAACATAAAAGCAATCCTGAACAAGTGGCTTAGATATGCCTTTCAATAAACCTTTATTTTCTGAAGAGTGAGGAGAAAAGAAACAACTCTCTTCTAGTATGCTGGCCGACATTTTATTATTATTATTATTATTATTATTATTGCACGAAACCACAAAAAGAAGTAAGAGTGGAGCTAATAAAAGCTCATCCCTCTTTGCCACGATTCGAGGATTTTGTTTGGGGACCCGTGTTAAACCGTCCTTTTTTTCTTCTTTTCTTTAGCTACATTACGCGTAACAATTTTATGTTAAACTCCGCCTGCACAGAGTCATCGGTTCCAATTTTGAATCCTTTGTTCGACTTTCGCCTTTGTCCATTTGGATCTGGTTGAGCATCAACCGGCTCGTAGTCACGTAAGTGCATCAATGGATGGCGCAGGTTAAACAGGTTGTGAAAGATTTTTCTTACTCTCCCTGAATATGTCACAACCTACAAACGCGCATTAGTATGTCTCGATGCCCCAACGCTAACAGTCATGAAAATATTTCGAAAATAATTATCAGCGATTCCAATCTTTCAACAAGCAGTCAGCTGATCGAAAGAACCCGTATGCGCTATGGGATGCCCGTTATGTCCTCGATGTTCATCACTGTCACGCACTCCGTTAGGCGATTCACAGGGCATGCGATGCGCTCGGCACATTGCTAGAGCTGGGCTATTCTGGTCATGGTAGAACAGACACGGGCCCCAACCCGAATGACCCACCGAGGCATTGACTGTTAACCGTCTTCGAGTCGAGTGATCATGCAGTTGTCCGATTAATGACCTGGATTGTGCTGGGGATCGCATTGAAGTGATCTGGTCCTTGTTCGCACTAACAGTGTCGCGCAGTGTACTATCATGCCTCTAGCCATGCGTGTCATCCTGCGACCGGGTCAACAAACGCTGCGAGAGGGGCTGAGTAAAATAAGTCGTCTGCTTCTACCCTTTACATTGACACCAGGACAAAGGTGCTTCTGGATTAATGACGTTGCGTGCTGGTATTCTTATGTCATGTGTCAGTGTGTTACTTGTACCGCAGTATTTCGTGTCCCCTTTAAAAACGCTAGAGGTTAGCAGTCCTACTGACTAGCTCAATTTACATTTACAGCAATGACATCACGTACGACATTAAAGAAAAGACTAACATCCTGCCTTCTTAATATTTCATGCCTGAAATGTCATTCCTTGCAAACTTGTATATGTTTTCATTTTATTTATTGCAATTTGACGCATTTTAGGGAAACTGCTTTTCAGTGTGTGGTACTATCACAAAAGCAAAGATGATGCGGCAGCGCTCATCTCTGGTCTCAACGTGACATCACTGCAACGCGCGAGAAACATTTGTTGTCGACGGGGATAACGTGAAAAGAACGCGCTTCCACTGCTCGCGCACGGTAAAACAAAAGGTTGGCCGTTGTGCGGTGCGGAATCGCACCGGAACCGCGGCGAGACGGACTCGCTCCCGAAACTTGTTTGCGCGCCTCGAAACAACTCAGCCTTTTTTGTTTTGTTTTTTCTCACGGAGGAACGAGCGGCGGCACCGTTACTCGGTCGCCAAGGTTCCCCGACGACCCTCAACTTGGAATCGCTTTTATTTCTTTGCGGAGCCGTCCGTCTGGCGACATTGTGGAGGCTGCAGCCGAAGCGCGCGGCGCGTCGACCCTGATGCCTGTTCTCAGTAGGGTGTTTCGGTGAGACCGTTTATGGATTCCGATAACGATACCCGATACCTCCGCCGGCGCCCTTTTGAATAGGCATCGTATCGTTATCGGGTGTCGTTATCGGAGCGTAGAAGCGGTACACACATCGTATCAAAGGACACGGTGTACGCTGTCGCTGCGCATTCGCGAACTGCGCATGCGCAAGTCCTCTGCAGTAGCGCATGCGCAGTTCGTACCTGGAGACGCATCGTAAAGTATCGGATGCGCAAAAAGGGTTCCCTAAAACTCTCTACTGTTTGCAGACCACCCTTTGTATAATATATCCGCAGTTGGACCACGACTTAAAACAAGCTACGAAAGAGTTTTAGTAGATTATTCTGCTAACTCTGTGCTAACGATATTCAAATGAGCTTCCGAAGAAATGCTGCCGCATTTAAAAAGCAACTTCGGTTAACTTTTTTATTTTATTTTGGGATTACGATTGCTTTTAGCTAAAAGCAGTGTCCCTGAATTGCGAGGTATATTTTTTTCTCGATATTGTGTACAGTTTTATAAATATCACGGTTCAAAGTTTGGTTACGGGCGTCTATACGGCAAAACCGAAACTATCTAGTGTGGAGATGGCAACGCTGATTATCATCCGTACAGCCGCGACGTGACGTCATCGTGGTGCTGCGGTACGCGCGTACGGCCAATCGACCGAAGCTCCACCCAACGTTATTAGATTAGATCAGATACGGAACTGCTCATAAACTCTGCGTAATCGACGTACCCCCTCACTCACCGCGACTCGCCTCCCGTCGTTCCACGCGCCAGACGGCTGCTTTGGTGACTGCAGGTGATCTATGGGATACGTAGACCGTTTCCGAAGCGCATGCATGCCTAGATGGTGTTTCGTGCTCCACTGTATATGGAACGTACACAGTTTGTAAACTGAAAATCTAGATGGCGCTTTGAACGACGGGAGGCGGACTGAAGTGAGTAAAGGAGATGTGTGTACCTCTCCGCGGGAGTTCCACAGCTGAGGTCATCTACAGGGTGAAACAAGGAGACGGCAGGCTCTTTAAATCGACCGGAAAATTCGGTTTCTTAACCTATCGCGCTACGACTTTGTGCAGCGTTGCCCACAGATGGTGCATTTTTTCGTAAAATTTGCAAAGAACGAACTTACCTGAGAAAAAGTAAAGAAAGAAAAAGGCTTAGCTCCTATGGAAACGCAGTGACGCCACCGGTCTGCAAACAACACGGCGCCGTTTCGCACGGGAGACAAGAGATGGCGCAAGCGGTCGCGACGCCAACTGCCGCCAACGAACGAGCAGACGACGCCGAGAGCCATCGTGTTTAGCAGACAAGGAACTGCAGTTCCTTGTTGTTACCGCGCCTGTTTTGTTTCTGTGACTGTCGCCGCCTGCGGAACGCGAGCCGCTTTTGAGTCGAAAGGATCGTCTGCTAAAGTGCCGGCTCTCGGCGCCGTATGCTCGTTCGTTGGCGGCGTTCGTTGCGCCATCTCTTGTCTCCCGTGCGAAACGGCGCCGTGTTGTTTGAAGACCGGTGGCGTCGCTGCGTTTCCATAGGAGCTAAGCCTTTTTCTTTCTTTACTTTTTCCTCAGGTAAATTCGTTCTTTGCAAATTTTACGAAAAAAATGCACCATCTGTGGGCAACGCTGCACAAAATCGTAGCGCGATAGGTTAAGAAACCGAATTTTCCGGTCGATTTAAAGAGCCTGCCGTCTCCTTGTTTCACCCGGTAGTAGCGTTGGCTCCACCGCAACGTGACGTCACGGGGGTGCCACGCCAGTGTTCCTCGACTAAAAGTTGACCCTCTTGCCGCCCGCTAAAGAGCGGGTTGTCACATCTCTAAAATCGGTTTTAGTGGAGTACGCGGCTTTACTATGACGTAATATTTCGGCTACGATAATATTTTGTGGCACTAAAGCGATACCAGTCATTTATTTTGGTTTCGTTTTCGACCGGAGTTGCAGCTAAGAGGTTGATACGTCCCTTCCAAGCAACTAACCGAGTTATGCTTCGTTTCACCATAAGTAAGAATGCAGTCAAAGGGCCGAAAGACGCACACGCTGCATGTTAAAAGCCATGGTGCATTCGATCCGCTCGATTATTTGGCCCAACAAGATAACAAGCACCATGAGATTCCGCTTTTGGCGCTCCGGCTGCACTCTGACTTAGGGTAAAACAAGGTATAGAACTCAACGGTCTTACTTGACGAGTTATCTTCAACAGTCTGATACTGACGCATCAAGATGCCCGAATAGCGGTTTGAATTGAGACAGCGCCGCATTTATTATGCGTCCGTTAATCGACGGTACAAGACCTATATCATCTGTGGCGGCCCTAATGAATTTTGTCTCGTCGATCGTCTTTGCCCTTCGATAATAAAAGCTGAAACCTGCCAACAGTGACGTTAGTTTATTGATACGATTATTTCAGTTGTGCGGCTTTCGCTATTGAAATATCTGAAATTTGATGATATGGTATGATTCAAGCATTTAAAGACATTATTTATTCTGTTATTTCTACAAAAGAAGCTTTTTTTTAAATTTGTAGATAATACAAAAAAAAAAAACTCCCGGACCTGCTTTCTGCGGGTGAAGAGGAGAGAAATGTACGAGAAGGAAAGGAAAGAAGAGCAAGAAGGATAATTTTTCTCGTAGAAAGACCCGCCTGCAATTCGGTGTTTAGCCAACATTGAAATGTCAGTTGCTAGGACAGCGATAAATAGATTAAAATATTAGTACTCCTCCCTCTATGGCAAATTTAATATCAGCGTTACCATATGTCACCTAACACACACCGATAGTCCAGAATAATTAATTTTTGGATCAATCGAGCGATACAGATTCAAACACGTTTTTCACTTTTTGTGTGTTTGTGTCTTTATGTGTGTTTTTACACTCTATCTCCTTCTATGGCTTTCAGGGAAGAGGAGCAGTGTCTCTAAATAAATATACACAAAAAAGTGGCTCGTCGCATTTCCGATTTGCCACTGACTAGCACCCCACTTCGAAAGCTAATATTCGGGGTGACGATTACTTAATCGTCGAGTTAACTTGTCTGACTGTCTGCTTTGTACCATTCCAGCGCTGACCTCAACTCCAGATAGGAACAACCTTCGAGTCGACCCTGAAACAGCGGAAGACGCTAACGTACCTGACGAGTCTTCTGGCAGTTCACCTTGCCGGAGACAAGAGCCAAACAAGCAAACAGTCGGCGCCGGTTTATAAACGGCGGTTAGGTAACTTCGTCTAACCAATCTAATTGTCGGCCGGAGACCTGTGAAAGCAGCTTGCCTCTCCGGGAAACGCTGTAAACTATCTTTCCTTCTTGGCTTGCCACCGATGTAGTCGACGCCGTTGTTAGTTCGCTCCGCGATGCGTGCACCGTGGTGCGATTCCAAGATTTCGGGTAAAAGATACGAAATTTACGTGTCGTCACGTCATCGTCTGAGCAAAACTTCAGCATGAAGCCTTCTCTTGTCAAGGAAAATGGCGTGTTTGGTTCCGTTGTCTTTTAGCCGTTTAGTTCATTCGCAGTTTCATCTTTTAAAAGTGAAAACTTACGTGAAGTTACTTTATCCCCTGGACTCAACGGTTCAGCAAGATGGCTACTTTGTTTTCTCTCTCTTGTTGGCTAACTGAATAGATATGCATGTGTGTCACGCCACCCACCAAGCTCCCGGAAAGTCTGCTGTACTGGACTGCCAACGAGTCACACCCTGAACACAACGGAGAACAATGATGACTGACTTCCTGCACTACCAAGGATAAGTGTGTTCTGTGAACGGTGGGGCCAATGGGATGGATGGTGGCGAGGACGATCAAGCCCTGAGGACTACCTGACGTTTGTGGGAGAAACCCTTTCCTGATAAGTACAAATGGCGTTTGTTCATCTATGAGGTTGTGGAACACTGATCAAAGCAATGTGACCTGAAGCTGGTGACGTGGCAATCTCTAAGGTAAGCTTACACTCCACTTGGGGACGTTACATGAGCAGCTGCGAGTGAAAAAAAAGACATGACATACACATACACAGAGGCTCAAAACAAAAAAGTACTATATAATTTTATAGGGATACCAATAATTAGCTAGTACTTTCCCTTCACAGAAATTATTGTTAAGAACAATGTCATCAATGTGGTCATAGCGTGTCATCGAAAGATCTTAGATAATCACCTATCACTCCTTTAGTTGTCAATCCTCACTGAACCAAATTATTCAGTGGTATTGTAGGTCTACATAGTATCATGGATCGAAGGCGGACTCATTTGTTACTCTTATAGTCCATTCGAATAATCGCCTTCTGCCGTTGGCATTTTTGTTGACTGGATTGTGAAATATGATCTGAGCATGCGCACTGGGTCTCTTATGCGCAATATCAGACACCGCGCATGCGTCAACAGCCCAGTGACATGGTATTTCTTTTGCCCGAGTGATAAGCACGATTCAAACTTTTGTTTTTATTGAGCTGAGAAGCAAAAAAAAATAAATACAACTTCGGCAAGTCGGACCGTGGCCGGCCTTTCGAGTTATTGGGGCTAATCAAGCAACGCCAAAAACGCAACGTCACTGCGTTTGTCACCTTTCTTTGCGTATGTTACCACCGGCTAAACCACAATCACGCGAAGCTACTGCGCCGTGCACGCGCGCTTTTGGAGCATACGTCTGTGTATCTGTGTCTTCTAGCATCTTACTGCGCTCTGACATAAGCTAAAGAGAAGTATTGGCTACTCCAGCGAAATCGACGCCGCGTAGCGGCAACGCTGAGAAGCTCAAAAGGGGAGGTCGTTTCTAGTCTGCTATCGCTGCTTGGTTCTCGTGGGCAGCATAGAAACAAACATCGTTTCTAGTAATTATTTTTATGCTTCCGGCGTGTCATTCCTACGCATTGAATATAAGGGTATTATCGTCGAAAAATCGCTTTGCTTTCATATGTAACACCAATTTTACGCTGCAGTGCAAGAAATTGATGGTGGTCCGCGTGCTGAACGACAAAAACGACCTCCTTTCGTCCACCGTTTTGCCTGACCAGCGCGCCCCCTATAGTCCGCTAGAGTCGCGAATGGGATTTTGTCAATTAGGATGCCTGAATGCTCCTTTCCGCAGCTTTTCCACAATAAAAAAAAACATGTTTTTCCAAGTAATGACGTAATTGACCCAAGGCAAGAAGATCTTTTTGCTTCGGCTGCGTTCGTGACGGACTTCGTAAGAGAGCAAACTTCTCTGCCACTTAAACTGACGTTACTATAGTGGACAAAAAGGTAACTTTCTTAATGTCTTGTAACTTCGTTGCAGTGACGATAATGCAATTATTGGAAAGGTGCAAGCGAGCTTGCACCCTTTCATTGATTGCATCATTATCATAACCTTAAAATGCAGGCCGTTCACGTTTGCTCGTGTTAGGCTGGGGCAGGTGTTAAAATCTTTTTGCTCTACTTACGCCTAACTCCCGGTTAGCTCAGTTTGTAGAGCCCTCCACTGAAATGGAGGGGGCCCTGATTCGATACCAGGACCAGGCGGATTTTTTCAGTCGTGCACCATTCACCTTGCAGTTTTTGAAGATTCGTGTTTGTCCTTTGCACCTTCTCCAGGGATCATTATAGTTATTTTATTTTGACAGTGCTTGATTTACGGTGGCCCACTACAATCAAGACCGACTCATCAAGTGGCTGTGTTACAGTTATGACGGACCGTCCAGACAGCCGAACCCCCAAAAAAGGCCTCTCAAGAAGAGCTCGAGAAAACAGCCTGCAGCAACAACCACCTTTAAAAGAGCCACATCTTGAGCAGCCTACCCTCTTACAGCAAGCTCCTCAGCTGACCAGTACTCAAAGCCGACGACTCTGCACGAAACAGCGCCTCAGCAGACATTCTTCCGCCAGTTCGTTCTAAAGCAGACGGCTCCTCAGCAGACAAGTCCCCAGCATTCACCTCTTCAACACCCAGCTCTTCAGCCTTCAATTCTTCGGCAGTCCAGTGTTCAGCAGCAGCCGATTCAGCAACAGCAGCTGCTTCCAGCGAGTGGAGAACCGAGTCAGCGGCTGCCGTGTCCAGTGGCAAGAGTGTGTGGTGTGTGCGGTGACCGAGCCAAGAGCTATCACTTCGGGGGCATCTCGTGTGACAGTTGCAAGGCATTTTTTCGTCGATCGGTGCAGAATGAAGCAAGATTTACCTGCCCTTACCAGGTGAGAACTGAAAAAAAAAGATTTAATCGAGTTCTTGAGGCTTTTTTACGATAAAATTCATGGATTATTAAAAAAAACAAAAAAACTTCAAGCATATTCTGAACTGCGCCTTCACTGGGCTTACTTGATCTAGTGTACGTAGTTCAGATATTTTAAGAATATCGCGCGTGCAACAACCGGCCGCTAGATCAGCGCCTTATTGCTGCTGACGCGAGCGCCTCTGCTGAGCTGTTTTCTCAAGGACATGTCAAGCATGACGCAGTCGACGCTGGCGTTGGCGTGTACCTTCAGCACACGCGATTATAGACGCTTGAAGCAGATGTGCATGAGCGCCGCCATAACCAACCTTCAGTGTTTTTTTCCAGTTTATGTTACTTCAATATTACCATAGCAGGCCAGGTTATCGCCATTTTAGATTGCATTATGTCTTTATCCCCAGCATTGGCCTCTTGGAGGCTTGTCAACCCTCGTTTCACTGGCTCGGAATCTCGGTAAGACATGAGAAGGTCAGCAATGGCTGCTGCGATAAGGTGCTGATCTAGTGACCGGCTGGCGCTCGCGCTATATTATTCAAAATTCTGAAAGTTCTCTTCACGTCAGAATGCTCGAGTCTCCGTCGGTGCACTCCTTTTTGCCATAAGTTGGTGCTGGTAAGAGAAAACACAAGTGTGAGCATGATGTCTTATTTTGAACGAAGCCTGCACAGCGAGCTCGTGGGCACGAAAAGCACGTGCATGGTGCAGCCTGCCATGCATGTCAAACCACTCAGTTCGTTGCCAGATAAAATTAGCAGTACATGCTCCGCCTCCAGCGCGAGCTTTTTAGCATCATCGAGGCTTCGGTGCAAGTGAAGCCATACCATAGCCTCCTCTGTACTCACAAAGCCTGGCAGCTCGACGACGGAGCCATAGAGTGCCCGGTCGCAGATTTGGAGTGCAAGGATCTGGGAGCACAGAACATCAAAGAGCCAATTTTCGGGGAACCTGGACGTCAGCGCACAGCTTTTGCAGCGGCGAGAACCCGAAACACACTTGTTCGCTAGGGAAAGGTGTGTTTTGGTGTCTTCGCCGCAGCGAGGCACCAGTCACGTGGCTCTCCCCTCATTCGTTGTCTGCCGCTCCACCTTTTTCATTTTGGCGGCCGCTTCTCGTGGCGATATGCCGGGCTTTGTCAGTCTATGGCCATACACACCGGAGAGCAACGAGCGCGTGGTGTAGTCGGAGCTTCTGATGCTGCTGATCTTATGTTGTAACAGACTATAGAAATAGAGATATTTTGCATACACTGAGTTGAAGAGTAAAGAATAGTTTCAATGAGCCTCCCTCTTCTAAATCTGAAAAAAAATAGCAAGTCAGTCCTAAAATTGGAAACAACGACACGAGCAGTACCTTCACATTGAACCGGCTGCGCTCTTTGGGGGATGCAAACGTAACCCTAGACGCCCGGCAACAAGGACCCTCCCCGTCGAGCTAACATTCGTATCGATACGTGGGAAAAGATCGCATCGGAAACAAGCCAGGCAAGATTCAAACACAGAACAGTCATGCACGACAAACGTTGAGACGGAACCGGCCCGTGAAGTTTACGCGCTTCTAAACTTGTATAAGCACATCAAGAACCCTAGTAAAAAAATAAAGAAGTGCTCCTTTTTGCGGTACGTTACTGATTTTCCACTTCGTGTGTTATATTGGGATATCAGTAGGTGCATCTCAGATTACATTTATGTTATTTTATCAAGGCGTACTTGTTTCAAGCGCCAAATGCATCGTTTTTTCTTCGACAGTCAAATCTTGTAAGAACTGCTTTGCGCACAGCAAAGAATGATGCGCCAAATTTTTCTTCTTGATGTTACAAAGAGTATAGATAGTCGAACTTTTGGAGCCTCATATTAATAACTTAAATTTACGGGAATGAAGAACCTCAATTATGCACAATCCAGAAGAAATACTAGCTAGAGGTAATAAATCATAATGAGCCCAGAGAGTGAAAAGAAGAAAGAGACGGACACAACACAATAGACGTCAGTCATGTAAAGCGCCGTTCACACATATTCAACCGAGTAAGACCGAGAAAGACCAGACCGGTTTTCAAGCCTCTTGCGACGTCTTAGGACCGGATGCGTTCCAGCGGAGCTTGTCCTGAGACATCGCAAGTTCATGTTACATCATGAATTATTTTACAAAATTCAGGACAATTTCGTTAAGTACTAGTGTATTCGGTGCTGCTAAGATAAGTTTTAAATATTCGCTTCGAGAGACTAAAAGATTGCAGCTCTGTTATGACCTGATTCACTACCACCACAAACACAAAAGTTTGACCGGCGAAAACAAAGATATGAACACTTGACGACTCGAGCAATTTTAGCTCTAGAACAGAGTGTGAGCGAATGTGGGTGCTTTCAGTAACGTACTTTGCCTGGAAACTAATGCCAGCTGTGCCGTACAAAACATTAGAAAAATACAGAGGGGGACCGAATTGGCTTAGAAGGGCGAGGGGACGAATGATACTTTTTGGTTTCTAGGCTAGATGGCACAAGCTACCGCCCGTTATAAAGGGTACAGCCATTAACATCCTCCATCCAGCCCTCGATAACGCAAAATGTACAGCTTCTTGGCGCAAACATGTTTTAGTCACCGGCAGGATAAGAACGGCGGGGAGGAACTTTAGCCACACCTGTGTCTGTGTATGTGCATATTGCCGGTTGGTGGCTTTGAAGCGCATAACTAAATTGATCACAAGACGTACGTTGTATATGTCTCCGAGCAGTGTTTGTGCTCTGCCAGTATAAAACAAGACCCTTCGGGACTGTTCGTGTCGCTCTAGCTTCTGTCCTTTGTCCCGCCTAGCTTAGTCTTAGCTCATAAGTTGTCCAAATAACCTAGCTTCTTCGCGTTAATTTCAAGTTTACACAGCACATTAAACTAAGATTTCATATAAATACACACACAAAAAAAGAAAGAAAAGAACCTTCCGCTAACAAATTAAACGCAAAAGTGAGACCCGTATTTTGTCCTCCATATTTAGCTGGAAAACCGGAGTTGGCGTATAAGTATACACCAATTCAACTTCCATACTAAATTTTGCGGAAAGACGTTTCTTGCTAGATCTTGGGCATCTAAACTCGAACCGAAACACTAAATTAAAGTGAGATAACCATTGCACGTTATCATACAATAAAATGCGGTAAAAGTTTTTTTCTTTTTCAATAAAGGTGTTTTTTTTTTTATCGTAAAGATTAGGCATTCCTTTATCTCTTCCGCCAGGGTCGCTGCCACATCACGCTGACCTCCCGCAAGTCCTGCCAGGCGTGTCGTTTCGCCAAGTGCCTCTCGATCGGCATGGAAGCCAGCTGGGTGATGAGCGAGCAAGAGCGCCGGGCGCGGATGCAGCAAAGACAGGCTCCGCAAGCCGCCCGCACGGGCGACGGCACCAAGCCGCTGACTTCCGAAGACGTGCTCCTGCTAGAAGAGCTGGTCAACGCTCACACCACTGGATGTGCCATGGCGCCTTTCGCGGAGAGACTCTTTCACGACCACGACCGGTCCAGGACAGAGCTGCTGGACCTCTTCTTCACCCTCATCCACCAACTCAGCGGTTTCGCCCAGGAATTGGATGCCTTCTGCAGAGTGCCAGAGCCTCACAGGCAGGTGCTTCTACGGACCTCGGTGCTTGAACTGTGTTTCCTCCGCAGTGCCTTCACTTTCGACGGCGACCGCTGGACATCGAGGACGCTACCGGGTGACGGTCCGCCTGTACCCGCCCTACGTACCACTGACGTCGAGCGCCTGGTACAAGAGCCTCTGTGGTCAAAGCACCGGGATTTCCTTGTGGCCACGCGTCGTTTGAAACCGGATGGCATGACGTTGCTCTTGCTGTCCGCCATTACGCTTCTGTGTCCTGATAGGGCTGGTCTAGAGGATCTGGACATCGTGTCGAAAGAACAAGAAAAGTACTGCGCTCTCTTGCGGCGGTATTTGGAGTGGAGGAAAGTGCCGCAGCTGGTGTACGCCAAGCTTCTGATGCGTCTGCCGGAGCTGAGAGAGCTGGCCGATGCGCACACGGACTCTGATCTTACGCTGGACAACAATGAGGCCTTGGCTGTGCAGGGTCGTCTCTCTGACGCCATGGTATGTGCCTTCTTCTTCATTATTCTTATTTGTTTTTAACATGAAACGTTATTTGGCTAGTTGCTCCGGATTTCTCGAAGCCGCCTTTCATGAAGCCTCTGACTTCCCATAATGCAACGCGCGCAGTGTTGCATTATGGGATGTCACAGACTTGCACGCCATATCAGTTTCTGTGCAAAATTTGACGGGGAAGGTGAATGGTGTATAGATCACGTGACGTCACGTCACGTTACGTCAATTTCCCCGCTAATTTTACCGACAAAATCAACGTCCCGTGACCTACACACCAATTCAGTATCCCCGCTAAATTTAGCGGGGAAATCGACGTCACGTGACCCATAAGCCGGAGTCACTGTGCTTAAACGTTATACAAAAGATAGTCTGCATATAGATTTGAACACGAGTCGCCGCGAGATCCCTGCTTCGAATGCCACAGGACAATGAGTTCAGGGAGAAACTTGGCACGTGGGGGCATTCGAACCAGGGATAGTGGTTCGAATGCAGACTGTCTTTGTATGATGTATGAGCAATGTGACCCCGGCCATACGGCAATTTAGTTTATCCTCTGAATTTAGCGGGAAAATTAACGTCACGTGACCTTCACACCACATTAAGTTTCCCGCTAAATTTAGCGGAGAAATTGACGTAACCTAACCTGATGTCACGTGATACTAGACTGTTCCGCGTGTGGGTCATTCCATGCCAAAAGGCACGCGCCAATTTTTTTCATGCCTCGGATATGTACGAAGAATTAATCTGGATAAAGAAGCATCTGAACTAAAATTTGTGAAAAAATAACAAATTTCTGGACTTTTCATAAAACCCTTGTAGTTAAGGAAAACATTGTAAAGAACGGTTGTGTACTACACAAATTTATGTGGGGGCCTAATTACCTAACGATATGTCCTAATAGTTTACACTAAAATACGGACATTGAGGGACGCCATTTGTGTCAAAATAGGAGCTCCAAAAAGAAGCTTAATGAGATTTCTTGCAGTTTTTTTTAGTCATCTTGAATTTGAGTGTTAGCCGCAATATTTATTCCTTTGTTCTCTTAAGAATAACAATTGTATTTCTTGTATTAAATTTTGAAAGCCTCGCTTTGTGGTATTTTAATTAACTGACAGAATCTCCAGTTTATGCTGAAACGACCATAATGAGAGCCAGAAAAAAACAATGTGGGCAGCGGTGTCCGCAACTTTCGAAATAGCCAAAAGTTCAACTCACTTCATCTGTTCAACATATCAAAAAATTAAAAAAACAAAAGTTAATTTTGTTGTGTAATTTTTTTTTCCAAAAAGAGTTTTGATTATATTTCTAGGCGCTTGCGTCGTAGGCGACGCACGCCGGCTTTTGCCAGCGAGGCGTCAACGGTGCGAGGCGCCGCTGCAAGGTCTTCAACGCTCCACTGAAAACGCGTTTAATTCAGTTGAAATGGACGTTATCCTGATTTCCATGCATCCGTATGCTCTTTACGTTATGTGATGATACTGACGTCTTAATTTTACTCTACTTCTTCCTAAGGTAACTGCCGACCAACGCAGGTCTGCATCCCCAGTTTTGGGAATGCATACTGCGTGTTATGGTGGCTCTTATTTGGACTCAGAATAGCGTCCTTCAATGTATTATTGTAATGTAAAATAGGGCATTATATTAGGTAATTAGGCGCCCCATAAACTTTTGTGGTACGCAACCGCTTTTTTACCGTGTTTTGCTTAACTGCATCTGTTTTATGCAAATTCCACAAATTTAGAGCAAATATCATTAAAAATAAAATGTGTTTAAAAACTTTATTTTTAGTTTAGAGTCATTCTATGACAAAGGAGACCGGCAATTTTTTCATGTCTGGGATATGTACAAAGGAATTAATTTTAAATAAGAAAACCTCTAAACTAAAAAAAAACACGTTTTTAAAAACATTTTATTTTTTGCTGATATTTGCTCTAAATTTGTGGAATTTGCATAAAACACTAAAGTTTCGCTATGTTTAGCGGAGACGTGTTCCGCTAAATTGGTCTTAGGCTGCAGGGGATGGTACAAATGTGAAACGTTCATAAATAAAAAAAAAACACCGTACGGCAAATTGCTGGGCAATTTTGCTACATACGGGTCGTATGTAGCAAAATTGTCCAGCAATTTGCCATACAGTGTTTTTTCTGTTTTTTTTTTTAATTTATGAACGTTTCACACTTGTACCATCCTGCAGCCTAAGACCAATTTAGCGGAACAAGTCTCCGCTAAACTTAGCCAAAAGTTTAGTGTCACCTGACGTCATGGTGTGACATCAACAGCGTAAGCAAAGCTTAGTGCACATAGGTCAAATAAATTTAAATACGGCAATGTAACTGTGTCCAGCAAAATGTGCAGCACTGCTACTGTCGCTGCCGTTCATTTGCGGTACACAGCAAAGGACCGGGATTTCTTTTAATAACTGTCACTAACTATAGCATGTATATGTTCGGTGAAAATTGGCAGGGTTCACCGGTACAGCAATTCGTTCAGACTTGCCCATTTGTACAGTAAGAGTGTCAGTCCATCTACCTTGAACTGCCCCCTTCGGAGATTTACTTTTCAGCCAAGATCTTGCGGAGGCCTCGTTGCAGTGTACCTTTTACAACAATGCTGATTCCGCCCCAGGTTGCCGTCAGCAGCGGAGTCGGACGACCGGAGCGGATGTCGAGATGGCGGTTCCCCGGTGATCTCCTCAGTTCTGCGGATGTAGAGGAAGAGTCAGCCGAAGAATCCGCCGAGGAATCCAGCGAAGGCTCGGACATGTCCTGCGCTGCCACTTCGATCAGCTCCCAAGACGATCGCGCCTAAAGTCTCGGGCAAACAACACTGACGTCTCGGTGTCGAAAGCAGTGTGTGTAGCGCGGTTTTGACAAAACGGTCATCCATTGTAGGGCCGACGCGATAAGCATTGCACGTCGATGCCATATAGACACACGGAACAGCGTCTGCGGATCTCATCTGTACAAAAGGAAACAGTCCTGAATCTTGTCGGTGGACTCGCATGTACAAAGAAGAACTGTGAAGGTTGAACCCAACGTTGTTTTTAACTGGCCAACGTGGGCGCAAAACGCGCCGCAATAAACAAACAAACCAATGCGGCGGTGTCATGGCGTTTTTAACAACAGCGGGAGAAGGGTCTCACGTTGTAGGTCATCACGCGTCGGCGGTATGTATACGGTCCCGCGTGCGTCGAGCACTCCTCAAGCAGTCCATCATCGTTCGTTTGACTCGTCGCCCATGAACCGGATCTAAAGATCGATTGAACGAAACTTTGACCGTGGACACGCTGCTAACACATCGTATCGGAAATAGAGCTTGCAGACACCGTCCGAGGCCTGTTTCTTCCTCCCTCGTGTGACGGTCTGTTGACATTGATAGTACGAAAACTGTTCGAGACTTCTTCGAAGCATGCATTTGTATGTATGCAACTTGCTTCGAAGATGCATCCTTGAGGCGTGTCAGCGTTAACGTAGCCGGGATTTCGTTTTTCCTGGCTACGCCATTTTCGAACAGGTTTTTTGTTTGTTTTGTTGTTTGAACGAGGTAAGTTTATTTCGGAATTTTTTCACTGTAAACTTACGCCACCTGCTTGCACCACTATAGTAAATTGCAGCGGGATACCTCGAGAAAACGATTTTTGGGGGCTGTCTACATCGCCTTAGAGAGTTTACGTACAGATTTATTATAAGATATATATATATATATATATATTAATAAAGTGTTGTGGGATGCGTCTATCACGAACAACAGGTCACATAATTTTTCAGGTACAGAGAGACAATCCTTGAAGATGCGCGCAACATATTTAGAAAAACTTCATGGGTGTCGTTGCTTTTCATTGGTATCTTACCAATCTAACAACTATGGGAGCCAGTGAATCTTTCTTTTCCAATAGGTGTCCATAGTTTTCTTCAAAGAAGGTTGCATCGGTACCGTTGGATAAAAGATGAATAACGGAACATGGTGTGTTAGAAGATCGTTCCCATTAGTCCGATAACGATCTCGGATACTCCACCGGAGCCTTTGCGCATGCATCGCATTGCTATCTGGCAGACTTGTGCCTATCTCAAATATTCTACTCAAGATACTGTATTTCAAATACTTTTTGAAGTATCTTGGTATATTGCAAATACATTTAATCAAGAGTATTTGATACTTTATTTTGATTACATTTCTCAATATCTTGTACTCATCATCTCAAAGACATTTTTGACATTCCGCCATTTTCCGAGTTTTTCGGTATGAAGTGGCGTGGGCTTGGCACGAGCAAACGTGAACATTCTTTCGAGCAACCAAATCCTGTTGTTAGCTCCGATTAGCTACGGTGACTTTGACTGAGCTCGTGAAAACATCGTTTTTGTGCCGATTGTGACTCATATTTCAGCCCAAAGTTCGTACAATGAAGGTTTTCCCATCACCTTCCCAAAGGCGCCTTTTATTTCCTAGAGTTTCCCCCAAAAACTCCTCAAACAAAAGGGGTGGTATTACGGAAGTAAAGAAAACCACGCTGAGAGTGCAACGCATACCGGGAAACGACCTACGACAACAATGCAGACTTGAGTGTCAAGAAAATGACAAATGGTAAAAAAAATGAGAAGTGGACACACACACGCACAAAAAAGAACATTTTGTTTTGCTTTTTGCATATTCGATCCCGCTACGGCAAAACGTCGAGGTTTTCTTTTGTTTCTTTTCTTTTTGTCGTCAGTCCGTCACTTATTGCTCTCGCGAACACTGATAAGCAGAGAGGAGGACGGGAAATGAACTATGAGCTGGATGACCATTCAAAATGCCAACAAATCGTCCCCCAACGTTGAGTGCCTTTCTAAACGCAACCTACTTGAAGAAGGTGCGACCCTGCCGTGGCTATTATGTGGGTTCTCTTTGTTATTCATTCACTCATATCAGTATACCAAGTTCGTTTATAGTGATATGGATTGCAGTTAAACGATGCGTCTAAGGTGCGCCGCAGGACGTGATATTCAGTGATGTCACTGCTGGCGAGGCGCTCTAACCCGCTTGTCACCCCCAGAGCCTTTTATACTGGGAGAGTTCGGCGGTCTATTGATCCAGCCGCCAGTCTGGCAGCACTGATCGAACAGTTTGGCAACTGTGGGCATCGCGTTCCGGGTTTCGTTGTCCGCCATGATGTGCCTCGTCGTCTCGAGCCGGCAGCCGTCTGACTAGCGTGGAGCGAGAGACGAGGGTGAAAATGATCGTCCTGCGCTCTGCGAGACGTTAGAAGAAAACGTAATGGGGCGCTGTAGTGCCGTTGGGTGCTCGAACAGCGCGAAAAAAGGGTTCAGGATGTACCGGTTCCCGCAAGGAAAAGAAAACCACGCAAGGCACAAGATCCGGGAGGCCAAAACAAAAAGGGCTAAGTGGAAGCCGACATCGAGTTCTCGATTGTGCGAGGTAATTTTATAATTTATTTATTTTTTGAGTTAAACGCGTTTTATTTTGACTAAAACTGTGCAGCGACTTGACGCGGCAGCGTCAAGTACGGCTCTGCGTCAGGTGAGAGTGTCCGTTGATCACGAAGCCGTTTCCTGCCGCGCAAGACCTGATACTTGCGGGCGGTCTAGCTTGCGAACTTTGAACTGTGTATACTGTATTTCAGTATAAGTGCGAGCGGAGCCGATCGCTGCAAGCGCTTGCACGTCACGCTGAACGACGCGTGCACTGTACGAGCGCACGCGCTCCGTCGGCACGTTCAAAGCACGCAGCTCGCTCTCGTAGCTTTCTCTACGCTCGAGTTTTTAGAAGCGGCCTCGCAGCTCCGCTTCGCCGTCTCGCAAGCGCTTTTGTTTCGCTAGAGATACCTTTATCTTGATATTTTTTTTAATACACGTAGTAAATACTTACTTGTCATGCCTTTTTGTTTTTAGGTGCACTTCGCAGACAGTGAATTCGAAAGCGGTTGTCGATCCCAAGAAGCTCGGGCACAACGCGATGCCGACGCTGCTTCTTCACAGCAAACCAAAAAATGTCAGAAAAAAAAAAAAAGACCGGCAGGTGAAGAAGCACGGCGGAAAATCACGATCGGTCTGCCGTATTCCGCATAACGGTGCACAAACCTTGTGATATAATAAACAGTCGGGGAGCGATCCAGACAATCGAACTTGCCCACTGAAAAATGCGCACTAGGCCGCTGAGCTGTGTCGGACGTCGGGCGTTTTTGAGCGATTCCCCACTTATAAATGAGTGCCGTTCGTAAACTGGCGGTTTCTTTGCTAATTCTTACATGAATAAAGCACCGAATCACAAAATGCTTGTTTTCCGACTTTCTCCTCACGCCAACAAAAGCGCGAACGGCAAAACCTACACGCGTATACATCGCACGTCAATGGGGACCCACTTGCCGGGAGGCACATCATGGCGGGAGCGGAACCCGCTGAATCCGCTAAACCTAGCGGGCAGTAAGCCCTCCCACCCGCCGAACTCTCCCAGTATAAAGGCTCTGGTCACCCCCACACCTCGGTGTTTACCCAACACAAGGCCTGTGCAGATGCCCACAGGCCTTGTAGGCATGTTCATGTCATCATTTTTGCATAGAGCGCGGGGCACAGTGTGGTGTAAAAATGCTATTAAAAATACCAACAATTAGTGAAGGGACGTTAAGTGCCGGATCTCTCCCGAAAGCAGTCGTCAGAGGATGCGAGCTTGACCCATTTGGGCTTTTGTGCTGAGCTGGGCACCGTGCATGCTGCATTGTTCATGCAGGCCGGAGTGGTAACAAAAAAGCCCCCTCCCCCTCATCGGAGAACATGAACTCCAGGCGAACGCTGACTCCGCGTTCGGTTACGTCAGCCGAGCGTTGCGTCACTGTTATTCGCTGTCCCCATTCATGTAGCTCTAAAGTTACCCGCTTGGGGCGCCACGGTCTGATCTTCTCCCCAATAGGGTGTATTCACTGGCGGCCATATCTGTGTGCGCTAATGCTGAGCACGTGCTGATGGCTAGCTTCCACAGTTATTTTGCAACGTGCACCCCGCACCATCAAGATTGCCGGTCTTGGCAGCCTATTATTGTGAGCTCGTTCTGAGCATGCGCTCTAAACAGTGACCTCAAATATGGCGGCCAGTGAATACGCCCTATAGCTAAAGCGACCACTTTCTTGTCCCAGAAATGTTTTGTAACATGTATCAGTGATATTGCCACACGCGTTGCCAAGCGAGCGCGTGGCCGTTTTTAATGTTTCGACTTGTGATACTCACCTTTGCAATAAAGAAAAAAAAAGCGAGCGCGTGGCCGAATGCCTACCGCGCTTGGCTCTCGCGTGGAGGCTCTGGGTTCAATACCAGGGAGTGGACTCCTCTTTTATTTATTCTTTCAACTTGAAAGTCTCGTAAGTTCGAGAACCCTGTCGTCTGATGGAGTTACAAATGTTCTACGCGCCGAACGTTCTAGACCGAATGTTCCAGAAATCCACGCGGGTACAAAAGGGGCTCCGCGTGTCAAGCCGGAGTCAGTCTTGCCTTAGCGCTCGATCATGCTGTTTCGCCAACATCGACGCCTGCGACGCTAGCCTTTCTCGATTTACTCTTGGGCACAAGTTCGCCCCATTAAACGTTTAGTTTCTTCAGCTATTCACCGCCTCATCATTTGTCATTCGTGACAATATCCTGCTCCTTATAGTTGGACTGCATAAAATAGCCCTACGATACTTTATTTTTTTCCTGTTTTGTGTTGTTGCCTGCTAATAAACCATTCTGGTTACCCATATTTGCGCAGCTGTATAATTGTCGTTGTTACCGACGTCGATACAAATTACACAATGCGGAAGTATCTTCAAAAGTAATTGAATTACATTTTTAAGTATTTGTACTCTACTCAAGATAGCTTACAGTGAAAATAACTTGAGTAGTATTTTAAATATTATAAGGAGGAGGTATTTAGTAACTTAACATAAATACTTTTATCGAGTATTTTGTCTGCTATCGGGTATCGTTATTGAAGTGTAAAAAAATTACAAGGTGATCCATTGGAGAATTCTCAAGGAATGCGTTAGCATGTTTGGAGTTCAGACAGTTCAGAAATTTAATGGAAACAACACTGGGCAGGGAGCACAAAATCGCCGTCGCCCCTCACCACGACCACCGACGCCCCTGGGAGGGGAGGCGGGGGCGGGCGGACAGTCCCGGGTGCAGCACTCAGAGGGGGTGCAGCTGGGCAGTGAAAGGAGGGGGGAGTCGAGGGTCGGGAGGGGGTAGGGGGTCGCGGCGGGCCATGAGAGCGGGAGTGTGGGGAGGGGGGGGAAGGGGTGGCAGCTACGGTCTACTGCCACGGGTGCCGCAGACTCTAGAGGCGCCACTACGCCGCCTCATTCCACCACTCCACGACGCAACACCTCCTAGACAACAAAGCCGTGGTGCTGAATGAGATGGTGTCATCAGAGAAGGCCAACGCTGGGCACAGGTTGGACACGACGATTACGTCAACGTTCGGCTCAAGGTCACACCTTGACTCGAAGGCGAGCGCTGACGCGGCACTCGTTTCTTATCTGTGTCCCGGCGCTGGCCTTCTCTGCTGACGCCATCTCATTCATGACTAAGGCTTTGTTACCTAAGGGGTGTTGCGCGGCGCCTCCTCCTCTCTTGCCCCGCGCCAGCTGTGCGCGTGACTTTGACGAAAACCAAAGGACTCGTTTTGACGAAAACCCGGCGGTGTCTTTCAATTTGTCAGCTACAGGAAGAGAAGAAGAAGAAGGAGGGGGAGAGGTTGACGCGGGCTGACGTCAGTGCTTTGGACCAATGAGAGCGTGCCACGCGTCACCCTCTGCCCCTCCTTCTCCTCTCTCCCTGTAGCGGACAAACGAAAGACACCGCCGGGTTTTGTCACAACGAGCGTTCTAATGTTAACACATTAAATACAATCCACTATACTTCGTTCCAGCTTAAGTCCATACGCGGCCGGTGCTACTAGGTAATGGGACCAATCAAGCGGCGTCAAAGCACAAGTCACTTGGCCTTTTCTGTTTATGATTGGCTCAGCCACGATAGAACACGTACAGAAACGTGACGAACACCATGATGATGCGCCTTTGACACTGTCTGCTTGTTCCCATCAGCTCGTAGCGTCAGCTGCGTCTGCAGACACAAGGTGAAACAAAGTATAGCTCCCGCGTAAAAGCGCTACGTCCGTGTTTCTTATGTTTCTCCCGGCGTCAAGACGGCCGACTTCAGCCAATCAGAATGCTCGATTGGCTCGGCCTCCAGTTCGAGCGAACGCTATGGAATGAGGTACTTTGAGAAAATTCGGTGGCTCTACTGATGACGTCTTCTAAGTCGCCCTACTGAGGCCTTGTCTTCTACTTAAGTTTGGTGCACTCGAGCAGAACACGTACCCTCCTTTGCCCCCCTGGAACGCCATCCACATAGGATGGTCCCAACTCAATCATTGGGCCCGAGCCCGAAGCCAAGCGTCCTTCGAGGCTCTGATTGGACACGACGTCCAGCCGAGTGCTGACGTAGCCCTCGTGTCCAATCTGAGTCTACTTTCTATCTCACTCTGATGACGGCAAAAATTCTAGTGCACTGGTTTTGACTGTTCCAGGGGTTGACCCGAGGCTGCGAATTTTGACTGAGAGCTTCACAGCTCAGCGCTTCGACACTGCATTTCAAACTGTGCCCCGTTTCCCCTTACATTGGGGACTTTTAGCAAACCGTTACCGTGTTCCGCGTACCGCACTACCGAAGCCTTTGAAGTACGCTTTTAAGCGCGCGCCCCGCGATCACGGCATCACACGGGCGCGTGCTTAAAAGCGTGCTTTAAAGGCTCCGGGAATGAGGTACGAGGAACGGGGTAACGATTTGCTAAAAGTCCATATTGTATAGCGCAACGAACGATACGAGCCATGTTAGCAAATCCAGCGTTCCACGTGTAACAAGCCAATTCACGATTCGCACGTCGCTCCGCCCAAAAGGAAGATCACGTGATACTTACGTTCCGCACACGCGCGTCGTCGCCATTCGCTAATCAGAGCAGTTTATGGGCTCCGCGCACGCTAAGGAGGATAGAAGGGTAGGAGAGGGCATGACGTCAGCCGCGTAGCCTCCACAAGCCATGCTCCCTTGACGCCTCGCCTCTTTCTCATTTTCCTCCTTACTCTCCTCACTTATCAGCCCAACATGACCACATCACGTGACCGTAGCTAGCCTTCGTCTAGCCTTCGATCTGATAAAACCTACCGGACGGAGCGCGCGCAAGCCTGCAAGGAATCCTTCTACAATCAACCATCCATCTCACACGTGACATGTCACGCGCACCAATCGCCAGAGAGATCTACGGTCACGTTGGCCACAACATCGTTTAAACTTTTTATGACTAGGCTTCACCAATATTGCAACGTGCCCCCTCCTAGTACTTATAATCTCCTTGGCGCACGCTCGGTAAGGGACATGCCATGATAACGCAAACAACTCACAGTGCTTGCGTTTGCTCGTATACGCAATACTCAAACTCACTATTAAAAAGTTTTGGTAGAACGTTTTCCACACTTCGCTACGCAGTCCGCCACGCTATTGCGCTTTCGCGTCGCTATAGCCTTGACTGCAGAATTCCTGATCTCCTAGTGGGTACGGAGAGCATTGCGGCACAACGAAAACGATCTACTACAACTCTCTGTTGTTTTTGGTGGTTCGAAGCGTCCGTGACGCTTATCGAAAGTTGAAACGGAGTAAAAGCTGATCTGGCCGGCAGAGTTCTGAGCGAGTTTCACTGCAGAACAATCACGCGCTGCGGAGAAGCCAAACGCCTGTAACGCCATTCCGTACTACAGAATAATCGTAAATGCCCCAGCTACTTTCTTTTTCGTGTTGTATTACACAATTTAGAAAGCCAAAATGTATCTCTTTTTTTATTATTTAAATAGTCTGAGGAAGAGCTAAGTGCTCTGGATTATCGAGTTATACAAGTCATTTCAAATCAAAATCCTAACTGTGTTTTTTCTTTTTCTTTTTTTTTTATCTTTCTTTTTAGCGTTGCAAAACAAAGCATGCATTATAGAACTCTCAGTCTCTGCGTGAATGAAGGACTAGGGGTTTGGAAAAGGTGCGAAAGTTTCAGGAGCGGCTGTTATTTCATTTAAAAAAGTTCGAAGCGATTTTTGAAAATATTGTATGAGAATGGTGTCAAGATGACTAAGCGTCGGGAACGTTCCGCAGTTACTCGTTGCGAATTTCCCAACTGGCTAGTAATTTTTAATCAGATATCTCTAAATTTTCATTTCACCCGCTAGTAGTACAGAGCGCGACACCGTTAGCGCGAACAAGCGATCGGTGGTTTTTACAGTTTTTCTCTTAGAGACCAAGGGATGTCATTCAAGTTATTGTTGCTTCGGAAAGAGCTCATGTAGTTTTCTAATGTAAGCGATACAATTTCGTGCTCGCTAATAGTATTTAGAAGTAAAATGCGAAAATGCGCCGATGTCGTGTTCGCGCTAACAGTGTCGCGATGTGTACGTTGCGGGTTTTAGTTGAGCTAGTTGGTACATACAGCTGTCAACCAGGTAAGCTGAACATGAACAGCGGTGTGATTGTCCAGTCCTTTCCTTGGTTTTCTTGTTTTTCCGTGTTCAATCTGACCTGATTGCCAGCTAGTGTTACATTGGGGCAGGAACTGAACGCTTTGCCATTCGTAGCTTTTTTTTTCTCTTTTTTTTTTCTGAGGAGGAAAGAACAAGGTTCTGGTTGTTTCTTGGTCTTGTGAATAAAACAATGCACGTTCTTTACGTCGTGGGTGCGTAAATGAAGACACTGTTACTTCAACCTAAACGATATAGAATTAGCATGCGCTCTGAGCACACTAGTTTGTTCACAATTATAACTGTGTACGTCGTATTTGTTCATTGTACACAAGAGCTTAACAAAATTAGGCCCTAGTTCCTACCTCCTTTGGGAAATAGAGGAGCCTCTCATCCGCCTACGATGGGTTCTGCTTTGTCGTCTCAGTTAGAAGACGAAAGGTGACTGCCGTGTATTGTGTGCGTGTTCGCCACGCACAGCGAACACGACCTTTGGTCCAGGCAACGGCGCGCGGGCTGACGCAACCGGAGACGCCGGCGAGGGAGAGCGAGCCGCGGAGAAGAACGTGACTCCTGCGCGAAAGACCAGACGGGGCGCGGTCGCAGACAAAAGAAGACGCTTCTCAATCCGAATGTAATCTATCAGTTAAATAAATATATATCCTGCATTACCCTAAAATTATCGGTACATCACAAACACGTGTGCCATTAAGCGGTCTGGCTGGCGAGCTTGGAGTGCCTGCCTCCGGCGTTGCAGGATCGTTCTGTATGGCTGGAACGTCGTCACTGGAAATCGGAGACGGTGAACCGTTTCGCTGGCTGATGCCGCGGGAAGGGGCGAACTTTTTCGATGTTTTTGCGCCCTTGGGGTTATCGTCTTGATTCGGAGATATTCCCTCTTCCTCCTTGGGTACATGTCTCAGCTGTTCAATGTGCCGTTTCCAGGTATTTCCGTCGTTCGTGCGAATCTCATATGTTCGGTTTCCTAGAACTCGTATGACGACTCCTTTCGACCATTTCTTGCCGTTCCTGTAGTCTCTTGCCCAGACCTGGTCGTTCTGATGTAGGTGTCGTTCTTTAGAGTTGCGCGAGGCGTGCTGCTTCGCCTGTTCTGATCGCACGACATCCGTTATGGATGGTCTAAGAAGATCGAACCTTGTGCGAAATTCGTCTCCTGTCATCATTTTGGCAGGTGTTGAGCCAGTTGTCGTGTGCGGGGTCGTCCGGTATGCCACCAAGAAGTTATGGCATGCCTCTTCCATAGTCAGCCCCGACTTCAGGCTTGCGTTGACAGACTTCTTGAATGTTCCCACGAAGTTTTCTGCCGCACCGTTCGTTGCGGGATGGTTCGGGGGTGAGAATGACTGTTGCACTCCGTTTCTTGTCATGAAATCCCGGAATTCGCTTGATCGGAATTGCGGGCCATTGTCTGTCACAATCCTTTCTGGCAGTCCATATCTTGCAAAGAGAGTTAGAAACACTCTTATGGTGGCTGCCGAAGTCGTCGAGGTCATGGGCACTACCTCGGGCCATTTTGAATATGCATCAATAATCAGCAAGAAGTTCCTTCCTTGAAAGGGTCCTGCGAAGTCTGCATGCAGGCGTTGCCATTTCTTTTTTGGGTATTCCCATGGGTGTATAGGAACTTTAGGTGCCTCGTTGCTCACTTCCTGGCACGGCCGACAACTTCGGACCATCGTTTCAATGTCATGATCCAAAAGCGGCCACCACACATAGTGTCGTGCCAGTCCCTTCATCTTTGTCATTCCCGCATGACCTTGATGCAAGTCGTTCAAAACGTGTTTTCGGTACCTCGAGGGTACGATGACGCGTGTTCCCCACATTAAGCAGTCGAGCTCCACGGTTAGTTCTGTTCTGCGATGGAAGTAAGGCTTGAGGTCTTCGGAATTCACTTGTTCCGGCCATCCATCCATGGTGAGTCTTAAAACTTTAGACAACACGGGGTCCTTTCGTGTCTCTCTGCTGATCTGCTTATGTGTCAGTGGAAGTGCTTGAAACTTGTCTAGATGGAGACATTTGATTTCGTCCATTCTTGTAGTTTCTGATTTTGTAGCGCCCTTGTCAGTCATTGGGAGTCTCGACAGCGTGTCTGCGACTACGTTCTTATCGGTCGACACGTACTTTATGTCGAAGTCATACCCTGACAAGATGATTGCCCATCGCTGCATTCTTGCTGCCACCGTGCCTGGGATTCCCTTACCGGGATTGAAAATCGACACCAGGGGTTTGTGGTCCGTCCACAGCGTGAAGTGGCGCCCAAACAAATACTGGTGAAATTTCTTTACGCCCTCAACTAGACTCAGCGCTTCTTTGTCAATCTGAGAGTAGTTTCGCTCACCTTTAGAAAGCGTTCTTGACATGAAGGCGATCGGCCTCCGTTGCTTGTTGGGTAGTACGTGTTGAAGTACTGCTCCAATGCCATGGCTCGATGCGTCACAGTGCAGTTCCAGAGGAAGTGCAGGGTCATAGTGCACTAGCAGACTCTTCTTGGTGAGTTGCTTCTTCGCTTCGTTGAAGGCTCTCTGGCATGATCTCGACCACTCCCACCTTTTATCTTTTCGCAGCAGTTCATGTAGCGGATGTAGGATGTCGGCTGCGTTGCTGATGAACTTCCCGTAGTAGTTCAGGAGTCCCAGAAATGCTCTGAGTTCTTTTTGGTCTTTCGGCGTCTTCGCTTGTAGGATAGCATCCACCTTCTTGGGATTTGGGTGGATCCCTTGTTTGTCTACGACATGTCCTAGGTACTCGATGGAGTCCTGCATGAAGCAGCATTTTTCTTTTCCCAAGCGAAGGCCACTTTCCTTGAGTTTTTGCAGTACGATGTCCAGGTTCCGCAGGTGATGTTGATCGTTCTTGCCAGTTACCACGATGTCATCCTGAAAAGCACCTGTGTACGGCAAGTTTCCAACGAGTTCTTCTATGACGCGTTGGAAGATAGCTGATGCTGGGGTTATTCCAAATGGCACTCTGTTCACCTGATAGAGCCCTTTGTGTGTGTTGATCACAGTGAGGTTTCTTGATTCTTCCGCTAAGGGGATCTGGAAGTAGGCTTGTTTGCAATCCAGCTTGGTGAACTTCTCCCCATGGGCAATTTTCACAAAGAGATCTTCAGTCTTCGGTAGTGGGTACCTATCTGGCTTCAAGGCTGGGTTGAGTGTAACCTTGTAATCCCCGCATATGCGCACTTGTCCGTTTGCCTTCATCACTGGAACGATTGGAGTCGCCCACTCACTCCTCATCACAGGAGTGATTATCTGCTCTTTCTCAAGACGATCCAGCTCCTCTTCGATCTTTTGTCGGAGGGCGTATGGAACTGACCTTGGTCTGAGAAACTTTGGTTGAGCATCATCATTCACGCAGAGTTTCACGGCGTAGTCCTTCAGTTCTCCTGGGCCTTCAAAGATGGAACTGTGTTTCTGTAGCACACCTGCGAGAGTTAAGGTTTCTGCACGCACATTGTGTACTTCCTCCCAGTTCACTTGAAAATCCTGAAGCCATGCCCGTCCCAGTATGGGAGGTCCCCATTCTTCACCACTTGGATTTCATGACGCTTGACTTGCCCGTTGTACCGCATCTCCACTTGAACCATTCCCTCTGGAACGATGGGCTTGCCGGTGTACGGCTTGAGCGTTATTCCCGAAGGTTTCAACTGGATGTCTGGAAGAATTTCTTGAAACGTCTCCAGGTTGATCACAGTCACGGGTGAGCCTGTGTCAATCTCCATCTGAAGAGGTTTGTTGCAAATCTCCACAGTTACTGTGATGGGTTTCGGGTAGCTTGAGTCGATGAAATAAAATGGAGTTTCGTCTTCCGAGTTCTGTGTGGTGACATGGTTGGTGAAGTTTGGCTTGTCCTTTTTGCCTGAGTCTTGTGGATCTCGTTTCCTGTCGCGGCAGACCAATTGGAAGTGTCCTGTTCTTCCGCATTTTTTACAAGTCTTGTTCCTTGCAAAGCAGTTTTCAGAGTCGTGATTGGTTTTGCCGCAGCGGTGACATGGGGTCCTGCTTGTGCGAGATTTACCTTTACCCTCGCTTGCCTTTTTCGGAAGTGACGTCTTGTATTTCCGCCCTTGCACCAAGCGATTGACATCTTGTTGGGTCTCAGTCTCGCTTCTTATTTCCTTCGCATCCTTCATGGCTACCTCCATCGAAGTGGCAAGATCCACCGCTGCCTTGAATGTCAGCGTCGGTTCAGCCAGCAGCTTTTCGAGAATGTTTCCGTCCTTAATGCCGTCAATGAGCTTGTCTCGAAGTCGGTCGTTGAGGGAAACACCGAAGTTGCATTGCAGTGAAAGTTGTTTGAGCGCAGCTACGTAGTCTGCGATGGTTTCGGATTCCAGCTGCTTCCGGTGATGGAATTTGTAGCGTTCGACCGTTTCATTGGGCGTCGGGTCGATGTGGTT
This sequence comes from Ixodes ricinus, assembly GCA_037355805.1. Taxonomy (NCBI): domain Eukaryota; kingdom Metazoa; phylum Arthropoda; class Arachnida; order Ixodida; family Ixodidae; genus Ixodes; species Ixodes ricinus. The sequence continues at coordinate 88,653 of JAZHYW010056085.1, forward strand.
CTGCACCAGTTGAACGATCTGTACGTACGTCTTGGTGCTTGGTTTAGCAGGTGCCGCCAAGTTCCGTATCAGTCCGTACATTTCTCGTCCGACGATAGAGAGAAGAACATCGGCTCGCTTTGATTCCGGAATGTCGTTCGCAGCGAAGAACACTTCGATCCTTTCGATGTACGAAGACCATGATTCCGATTTCTGATCGAACTCTTCAATTTTCCCGATGCGAGGCATTCTTTAGGTTTGAGATGGGGCGTCACTCACGTTACCGCTGTCTCCTTTGTTCCGATGTCGCTCAGTTGTTTATATCCATCTTTGTTGCATGGATCCCATCCTCGTCGCCATTGTGATGTACCGATAATTTTAGGGTAATGCAGGATATATATTTATTTAACTGATAGATTACATTCGGATTGAGAAGCGTCTTCTTTTGTCTGCGACCGCGCCCCGTCTGGTCTTTCACGCAGGCGTCACGTTCTTCTCCGCGGCTCGCTCTCCCTCGCCGGCGTCTCCGGTTGCGTCAGCCCGCGCGCCGTTGCCTGGACCAAAGGTCGTGTTCGCTGTGCGTGGCGAACACGCACACAATACACGGCACGCACACAATACACGGCAGTGACATTCCAAAATACACGTATACTCGTAACTTCCTCTACCCAAAAAAACAGACCTATATTTTTTTTGTATATAGTCGTTGCATTGCACTGCATCTTTGTTCATATTCGCCAAGTATTACAGCAAACTTCTGAACAGCCTTATTTACTAATTTATGTCTCGCTTTATTGCTTCATTGCGGCGTAAAGCCAACTGGTAGGGATCTCCGGCCTTTCTTTTACACATCAGCTCTCGTGGGCCGAAATCGAGATTATAATTATTACCTCGTTCTACCTTATGATGGACAGCACCTCTCGAAAGTCACATGGCACTCACAAGGTACTGAATTGGCTTTGATGGCCTGAATCGTTATCTACCCTCGGGTCAAGGAAGAAAAAAAAAGTTTTTGCGCATTATTCTTTCAAGTTCTAACAAGATTTCGTTGTTGAAAGAAAAACTATGCTTCTTGGTTTTTAAAACCTTTCCGTATTTTTCTCTGTGCAAAAATAAATTAGAAGAATGTTCGGTCGGTCTCCGGATGCCAAAGTTTGAAGACCTATCATTATCCGACTCAAAAGTTATAAGTGATTTTCGAAAACTTTTTTACGAGAAAATGAGGCCCGTTTGCGGTAAAAAACGCCATCTATCCCCCCCCCCACCCCCCCCCCTCCCTCCTCCCAAAGAAAACAACAACAACAACCACATTACAGTGTTTCTTTTTTGTTTTGTTTTTTTCACCGCAAAAGTAAACCAAACATCGCCGTACGCCAGTTTTCTACCTAAATGTAGCGCAAACGGTCCAAACAAGATGCCAAAGCTTCAACACTAACCGTTATCTCATTCAAACGTTATACGTGATTTTCTGAAAATTTGAATGAAAAAACGGGGACTACTTTTGCCCGTTTTCGGTAACTGGAGCCATAGAGCTCCATGTACTCGGGAGCTCTGTCGGCCGCCCTTTTCCTGTTGAAAATTTCAGAAAATTACTTTAAAAGAAATGGCGAATCGCGATCAAGACAATAGGCAGAAGGCGGCGTGTCTCGAATCACTTACGCCATCCTATACGCACTAGTCAACGCGACTAAAAACAAAAATAAGAAAGGAAAGATATTTACAATTCTCTGTAATGCGAAATTAGAGCGCAGCTCTTGAGGAGGAGGAGGGGAGGGTACGGTGGGGAGGATATGCCCCTCCTCCCCTTCCCCTTTCCTCCCCTCACATTTAGCGGGAAAATTTTCACCAAATTTCCCGCTAAATCTTAAGAAGAAATTTACCCGCTCAATTTAGCGAAACATTTAGAGAAAATTTCCCGCTAAATTCAGTGGAAAATTTTCCCGCCAAATTTAGCGGGCAAATTTGGCGAAAATCATTCCCACTTCGTTTAGCGCGAAAATTTTCCCGCTAAATGTAGTGGGTCAAGTTTCCCGCTAAATTTAGCGGGGAAATTGACGTCACGTGACCTCAACACCAATTCAGTTTCCCCGTTAAATTTAGCGGGGAAACTGTGACGTCCCATAATGCAACGCGCGCGGTTACGCCGTCAACGGCGACGCCGCTCAACCCTAAAACGGGTGCCTAAGAGCTGCGCTCTAAAAAAGACGCACAATGATTAGAAAGGCATAGTTCTAAATCTTGGGCATTTGGTCCCGACCACTAGCGGAAACGTTTGGCAAAATAAGTAATTTATTTCGCAGTGAAAAAAAAAACCAAAAAACCGGTTGTATTATTTTTAGATCATGTGATATCGACTAAAAGTAGATGCCATGACCGTAGCTTGCCAATTACGTAAGAAGTAACCTTTCTTTTGTTCCTTTTTTTCAGAAACGGGGGCGGCGGGGTGAAAAAATATCCAGTCGTCTAATGACAGGTATATAGAAGGGCTGCAACAATTTTACCTTTTAAATGCGCAGAAGAACATTAAATATCATGCAAGTGCAAAAACAGGGGCTCGTCCGGGATTTGAACCCGGGACCTCTCGCACCCTAAGCGAGAATCATACCCCTAGACCAACGAGCCACGCTCCAGGCAAGAATTTTTTATTCTTTATACTTTGAAACGCAATGGTAGAATATGTAGGTGTGATAGCGGGACTGTATGTTCACATGCTGACTTCACCAAACCCCAAGTGAACAAACCTACAGATATGCTATTTCTATCCAGAAACAGCTCTTTTATAATGTAAACTCCACGAACATCAAATAAGAAACAAACAACAACGCTAAATTTTGCAACACAAATAACGTTCTCAAAACAAAGAAAAAATCTTTTTTTACGGTTTTTAGTTTTTTGTTATTTCATATAGTATTGCTACTGATTCTAAAGTGTTAGTAGTTCAGTCCAGTTTGCAGAGTAGTGCCATGCAGGCTTAAGATGGATTTTTGGTCATCTACTTTTCATCGTTACAATGACGGATGTAGATTTAAAGCTTAAAACCACAAGGATTTTTGAAAAATCAATCCTTGTAGCAACCTCTTTGTTTGGAACCGCACATCGGCCAAAAAATACTTCTGTGTACGAACTACAAGTTAAACATGTTTGTGTGTTCCTTATTAGAAGACCTGTTACCGTACTTTGACAGCAAGTATTCCCGTATTAAACGAAAAAAAACATTACGACTGCCACTTTTTTGTGATTCATTGGTTATAGCAGGTAATTAGAAGAAGGAGGTTTTTGCTGACTTTTTAGATTCACGATGATGGACAGCATGAAATGTAGCTCGACAATGGAAACCCTCAACCAGGGAAGCGTTTTTTTGTTTGTTTTTAAAGTTAGTTTGAACAATACATAATGTCTGCAGCATCAAGGCTCAAGACTAGAATTCATCAAGGCACAAGACAACTCCACAATCTGCTTCTACTTTATCCCCTTTCTTCCCCCAGTGTTTCAATAAATTCAATGCATTGTGAATGTCACGTGACCTGCAGGAGTGGAGCAGCGACGTGCAGGGCGGTCGCAGCGCTAGAATGACTGTGTAATGGCTCGTGAACCCACTGCGGACCATCGAAAGGTGTTTTGTGGCCTTTTTGCTCATTTCAGCCAGTTGTCAGCACTGATTTTGTTGGGAAGCGTGCTGACTTCCGCAAAAACCTTTGTTTGTGTTCTCTTCTGTTGATTCATCAAGCTTTCTGCGAATCTGGAAAGACACGTTTGCTCAATTGGCGTATGTTGGAATACAGTCTTTTGATTCGTAACCAGAGGAAGTGAGAGAGAGCACGATTGAAAGGCAGAGAGATTAGTCTGAGCGCTTCCATCTTACTACTCCAAACTAGGGGAAGGGGATCTGGAGGAAAAGGTAAGAAAGATGAGCTGAGGAAGATACCGGTATATGAACGACGATGATGGTCAGAGTGACGTTTTCTCAAACTTTAGAGGACCAGTGCTAGGGTGACCATACGTCCCGTTTTGACCGGGACAATCCCGTTTTTGAGGACCGCTTCTGCATCCCCGTTTTTTTGTCCCAATAAAAAATCATGTCCCGTTTTCGCAGGAGTGCATAGTTTTGAAACTGGCACCAAGCGAGATGAAGCAAACCGAAACTATGCTTACTCGTTACAAGTATATTTTACAAAAATTACCGTAGGCACTTTAAAATATTTACTCAGTAAAGCGCCGTTCACGCTCTTGCGACCGAGCAAGACCGAGAGAGACACGACCGGTTTTAGCCTTTTGCGACGTCTTAGAACCGGATGCGCTGCAGCGGAGCTGGTCCTAAGAGATCGCAATAGGCTTAAAAACCGGTCTGGTCTCTCTCGTTCTTACTCGGTCGCAAGGGTGTGAACGGGCCTTTAAATTTAGAACTGTTCTTGCCCACAAACACCTTCCCAATGAGTGCGTGCAACTGAATTGCGAGTGATCAGCCCTAGGGCTTAGTGCAATATGGTAACGTTTTAAAGGGATACTTCAACGAAATTTGAAATATTCCCGTCGTGTTCAAAAATAGGTTGAATATGATCCACAATATCCGTAAATGACAATCGCCCGTTTGTATTTTGATCCTGGTGGCTGTATTTTTCGTTATAAACGGCCCACTCTGGCAAGCGCTCGGAGAAGGCCCAGCGCAATCGTGACGTAGGTCGTCTCAAGACGAGCAAAGCTACGGCGAGGCTGACGTCGAGAGGATGGCCTAGTCGGTCCAGCCACCGAAGCGGCTGCTTTTGTACGAATTTTGAGTGACGGGCTAATCTTCTATAATCTTGTAGGGGGACAATAGCGACTTCTGCGACACACAAAAGGGATTCTCGGAAAGAGGGGAGTTCCTCCTGCCCCCTTCTCTCGTCGTGGCCGGAGGCGAGACGATTTCCGTCACTAGCTGTCAAGGTTCCTAGACGAGCATTACAAACGAGGCGTTAGCGACATCCACCAGGTGCTCTTTGCTAATCGTTTAATTCGTTTTAAAATTCCTTTTCGAGACTTTTTTAACAAGATATTGATATGTTCCATGTGATACTGCTCTTTTGGACACATATAGACCAAAAAATGAGCGCCGAAATTTCGTTGTAGTATCCCTTTAAAGTAAGAGCAGTTATTTCATTACATTTTCTCTCCCAATCTCAGCTTTTAAGGATGATATGCTGATATTGTACGAATATGAAGAATGAATGAACCGTGTAGCGCGATCTTGGACAGTTTCGAGGGCGTTGATTAGATATATTTGATGTGGGCTCCACATTGCAGACGCATATCCCCTAGTGCTTTGTTCAGATAAGCGATTTGTAAGCGAGTAATTTTACGGGCTGCGGGGCGAGGTGGAGATGACGCTTCGGAAATCCCAGCAATTCGTTAGCGGAAGAGATGGCGTTAGTAATATGCTTGCACCAGTATAAATTGTTGCACAGGGCAAAACCAAGGTATTTCTATGATTCTACTGATTCCACGGGGATATGAGCGATGGCATAGGGGAAAAGAAGGGAGTCACGCGGCGGCGGTGGAAAGACAATACGTTTGTGTTATGTGCCAGGGAGCCAATGGTTGCACCATTCCTGAACATTGTTGAGGTCATCTTGTAGCACTTGTTGTACTGAAAGGTTGGTGAGAGAGCGGTAAATTACGCAATCGTCGGCAAACACCCGGATATCAGAGGAGACGTGAGGTGCTAAGTCATTGATGTATATGAGGAGCAAAAGGGGACCAAGGACCGGTCCTTAGGGGACGCCTGATGATACTGGAAGAGGATCTGATAAGTGGTTATTAACAAGGACGGATAGCTCAGAACCACGGTTCTCTGTAATCTAAGTACGCTAGAATCGCATTGAAATTGAGAGTACCCCGCTTTTTCGTAACTCCAGAAAGTATTCCGGAATTTATATACTGGGGTGTATTTTAAAGCCAAAATACAGATACTATTTGTCTTTTATGTAACGATCGAGGTGTCCCTGAGATACTTCTGCGAAAACAGCATGAAGTATTCCGGAATATAGATACAGGTGCATAAAGAAATATTTTTTTTCCAAATGATGGAAGGCTGGAAGGGCATGCAGTTCGTGGCAAATGCAATTGACAGAGCTTGTATTCCTTTCCTTGTGTCAATTTATGGGCCTCCCTTTACCCCAGATTCTAATCTACTCACAACTACCAGTGTACCACCCGGAATGCCTGCCATGCTTCACAAAAGGCGTCTTCACGAAATGAGCTCTGTTTTGCTGTGAGGGTGAATCTCAAACTGAAATGCTTCCAACCAAGGTGGGGAGATTGAACAACAAAGCCGAACCTGTTTGCAAGATGCCTGCCATACCTTTGTAATGCGGGCAAATCTATTTTATTTTTCCACTTCCTTTGTTTACTTTTAAGTCTCCTTTATATACTTCGCCCTCGACATTATGTGGGAGTGTCCAAACTCCCCCTTAGGACGGACAGGATGCCATTGGCATGCAATGATACGGAGCAGTAGAACGCGCTGATGCACAGCTCGGAAGCGGACGTCCAGAAGGAAATCTGCGACTGGGCAGAGGAACCCGCCGCGGTCTGGGGTTTGCTACCCTCCCCCTCTTCTGCTTCATCGCAGTGGAGGACATGGGATGGGCCCTGGACAACACGTGGCCGTCTCTCCGCGTATATGCTTCACTTTACAAATCTTATAGATTATAAATGAAGTTGTGTCCGCCTCCTCCTCTGTCCACGATTGGTCGTTTCCTCATCTCCACTCAACTCCTTTCCAGCGTTTGCTACGCTAATGTCGAAAGAGGTGAGGGTTTTTTGTGAGAGGAACTTAAGTAATTCTCTATTTAGGCGGGAACAACCTCAATGGGCCAAACGGCATTATAATGTTTCAGTAGGTTTGTTGGTTTGCCCTCTCGCTCGAGAAGTATACTCGGCGACAACTTTTCTTGGCAATGCAGTGCAGAGGAGGAGAGCCCGCGCACAGCGTTATTCAGCGCTCAAAATGGGAGAGGAAACGCGTGCTCTCTCCCATTTTAGGGGATAGCCAAACCAGCATAAAACAAGCCTCGTTCTTTTTTTTTCTGTTTTTCTGTTTTTATTACTTTCACTGTCTTCGTCCCCTTCAACTTCAACATTCGAGACACGAAGGAGTAAAGTGTGACCTCGCATATGTTAATACTGTTCCAGCAATATCACAAACAAAACTATATTAATTGCTACTTTAGTACTCGGAGTAGTGTGAATAGAGTAATGATTGCGATTAAAGCCGACAAGATGACAAAACTAAATTAAGCATACTCGTATATTTTTTTGGCTGCTCCTGTATCTAGAGCTTGAGTTCGCATTACCATGTCGCACTGCAAAATGATTTATTTCGAATAATTATTTGCTAGAAATCGCATCCGTAGCTTGATAATGCATCTTTCTCATGGGAAAGGGGGGGGGGATTCGTTGCCTTTCCCGGGGAAATTGAAAACTTTCCGCCTATGCTGCTATGGTAATTTTTTGGGGTTCCTTCCGTTCTTGGTTGTCGAAAGTGGCAGAGAAAAGTGGTAGTTTATATCCTTTCGTTGGGTCTAAACATCTAGTCGAAGCCGCCGTCTGAAGTAAGAGGGCCCTTTCGGGGCTGACTTGGATGTCACGGTGAATTTTCAAAAGCAACCCCTGGCAAGTGCTCCTGGGACGTTGAAGCTCTCAGGTAAAACTTGAGTCTTTGGAGTCTCGAGAACGAATGTTCCGCTTCAGTGGAGCTAACGGCCCCGGGCATGGTGGCCAGGATTTGCAGCAGGCGGTTTACATTAGGATACAAGGCCTTCGGGCAAAGGCAAGTTGCCTGTACCGCGGAGACGCGCTCAGCGGTGAGGTCCCTTTACATATGTGTCCAACCCAGAACTCCAGGCTTTGGAATGTTGTGGGCCGAACAGAAAGAGAAACACAATAGGGATTTTTCGTAGATCGTTTTCGCCGTCCCGCAAAGCTCTCCGCAATCGCAGGAGCAGGAGCGGCTTTTTCGTTGCAGAGGGCTACTCCCTGATAAAACGGCAGAGCACCCGAAAGGGGAAAGGGGCAAAAAGGAAAACCATGAACTTTCGAAAAATGTTTCGACCGCAACCACCCCCTCCCCTGGCTACCCACTGCATCGCGGAAAAAGCGGGTGGGTGGGTTCTTTTATGGGTCAACTGGGTATTAAAAGTGCTACGCTTTTACATACAGACGGCCGGTCATGGTAAGTCAGTTCTTAATGCATTCACATGAGTTGTCCAGTGCTTCAATGAAGCAGGCGACAAAAAACTTCTACTCCGCTACAGGTTTCATTTAAATACAGATGTATTGCGATGCAAACATCTGATGTTAAGGTCCTTCTGATCTGACGTTCAAAAATAATACGTCAATTTACAAATTAAAAAAAAAAAGGTAACAAAAACGAGGGCTCGTCCGGGATTTGAACCCGGGACCTCTCGCACCCTAAGCGAGAATCATACCCCTAGACCAACGAGCCCACTTGGGACGCCGGTTTTAAAAGAATATTTTGTAGATATTATTTTAGAAGTTAATTTTTTGTGCGTATGATTTCAGTAGTTATGTTTTAAAAGAAGTCTCCTTAGCACATGAAAGTGTTTTGCACAATTCGTGTATTTTCCCTTGCTACTTACGGAAGTCATAAAAAGAGAAAGGGCGAGCCTGGGCGAGCGTCATTTTCAAAACATGGCGGCCCTCTGAACTTGTGTCTCGTCTCCAAACTCGTGAACGGATCTTGTTTCAACAATGGAAGTTACCATCCAAAGTAAGCTGTTTCCCACTCCAATAACTCATCCTTGGTACCGCAGTCCTTCCCTCCCATATAGACCGCACTTTACGGCTGCAAATGTTTGTTCTTGGCGTTGGACTGCGCGACTGTTGACGGTCGCTAATTTCAGATTTCAGCGAGCAGCTTGAAGTCCTCAAGACCGTCATCAAAGATGCTTCTTTTTATCGATTGACTGCGAATTCACGGGTGAGTTTTCGAATGTCTTTAGCGAAATTTCCGATTTCGTTCAACAGGGCGGAACGTTTTGACAATGCCGTGGCCCTTCGGCAAGCGGGAAACCGGGGACGAGCGGGCAAAAAAACGACAAACACGAGTCTCAGACGTGTGTGTTTGTCAAAAAAGAAAATATGACACAAATATGTTTTTCTTCTTTTTTTGTCGTCCGTTCGTGTCTGGTTTCAATTATGTGCAACCTTAACCAGCTCGCCTGTGTGTTAACTTTGTCTGCAAACATTGCGTACTCGAAGGGGTGAGCTCGGAGTTGATTCAAATATGAACGTTTTACTTGTCACGACTACGAGGACGGCTTGCTGTATTCTGTTCATCCTTAAGATGAGACTGCAGCCAAAGATACAAGCGCGAGCTAGCCCGCGTTCCTGGCTTTGAGAGGTGCATTTCTAGCGCAGGTGCTCCTTCTGTGCTTCAAACACATGGACCTCGAGCTCTCGTGCTTGTGGCATTGGCTGCAATCTCAGCTTAATAGGTGAGCGGCGTTTGGCAACTTCCGGTTCTTTAGGAAATTTTGTTTCACTGTTGACAAACGACGAAAATGAGCTGCAAACCTGTGCAAGCATAATTCTGAAACCTCCAGGCTGTTGTTGTTCAAAACCATGCATCGACAGGCTTGCAGATCATCGTTGTCGTTTGCTAACAGCTAAACAAAATTTCCTAAGGAACCGGAAATAGCCAAACGCCGCTCACCTCGGCCATTTTGTTCTTGGATGTCTCAAGATGAAATGTATAGGCCCCAATGCACAACGTATTCGATGGTGCCAGAGGAATATTTCGAACCCCTAACGACAAAAGGGTGGACATAATTACGTCAATGAAAACAACGGACAACCTTTGTGGCAAAGCTTTGATGGGCGCTCAGGATGCACAACCGCACGTGTACTCATAGACTGCGGGAATGAAAGCACTGCCAAAGCTTGTGCACCCACAAGCGAAGTGGTACGTGAAGTCATGTCTCAAGCGCTCACATGGCCCAGACCTGGCAGGTTTTCTTTCACGCAATCTTATTATGAATTCCACTGGTCGTTTTGGGTCACTAGCCTAAACCTGCTATGGAGCATGCGATCCGTGCGGAGCCATGGTGCCTCCGTCTTCACCAGTGGACGACGACAAGCCTCCGGGAATGGCCGACTGTCTTCCCGGCATTTGTATCGCACTAAGCTCCCATTATTTCCGGAAAGCGCCTGCGCGCTCTGAGGCGCCGTCGGTCACCCGCCATTCATGTCATGCTTGGTGAGGCAGGAAGTCATGTGTCCCTAGAGATTGGGTCGCACTGCGGCAAAATCGGCAGATCGAGATCTGGGCACTCTGAATCGAGATCCGGAGTCGGCGCTGTTCTAAAGCAATGAGCGAAATACATCCGGGTTGATCCGAAGCAACGAGTGGCGGACAGGCGCTCTGAGAAAGGCGACCCCTGAGCACACCAAAACGACGAGTGGAATTCGTTATTACCTAAGACACTGTTTCTGGCAAGCCGGCGCAGTGTCATCTAAAAACACTAGAGTCTCGGCTAGAGTTACTTCACACTCCCATCTCACACACATCTTCAGTGCTGATAAAGGCACGGCCGCAAGTGCCTGGTTTTGGAAAGTGGCTTCTATGCTCGAGTTCTCGTTCAGACGAAGCATGCTGCTGGGCTAGGCTCATGCATTTGTGCCTTTGTCTGCACTATTAGCACTGTGAATACGATTTATAATCTAGCTAGAGTCCCGGCTTCTAAGGATTAAGCCCAGACTACATTTACTTGAGCCAAGATAAAGGCTAAAATGATGCTAATCCCTGTTAGAGTGGCTTGAGTGCCGGCTAAGGTAACTTTAGTCCCATGTAAAACCCAGACTTTTCTGACCCAAGCTGAACTACCAGCTAAAATAGCTTTGATTTCACATAAAACCAGACTTCAATGAATTTAGTCCAAGCTACAACTAGAGTACCAATTTAACAATTTGCGTCACAGCTAAATGATTTGGGTCCCAGCTAAAATAACTTTGCGTTGGCCTATAACCCAGGCTTCACTGATTTCAGTGAATTTAGTCTCAGTTACAACTAACCGAGTCATAACTACATTGGCTTGAGTACCGGCTTAATGATTTGTGTCACAGCAAAAGGACCCGATTGTTTTTTTAAAAATAACTTTGGATTTGCTTAAAACCCAGGCTTGATTAAACTTAGTGTCTGTTACAACGAGTTGGGTCCTGACTACGTTGACTTGACTTAACTCGGCTTAACGATTTTTTTACGGCTAAAATGACTTGAGTGGTGGCTAAAATGATTTAAGACTCTACTAAGACAACTAGCACTGGCAACAGTTCCAGATTTATAGAAATAGGTTGGACAGAATGAAGAGCAAGAAGAAAACGGTAAATGGTGTTTTATCTTCTGATTTGTTTAGATCAGCATCATTGAAATTACTCAGCATTATAGTACTCTTTAAAACAATACTTCAGGTATGAGTATATTGTAGCCATACCTACAAATCGGAGGTAGCTTAGTTGTGCCACCATTTATTTTTTGCTTGCGGTAATACCGCACTTCCCCAAGCCTGACAGTCAATCGGTCATCTGGACCGCCCTTTTACAAAACGAAACTTCTGGTCTCCAAACGCAGGACTTCACACGCAACGCTCGGTCCATGTCTTCGACTCCGCCGCAGAACGTTACGACAAGCTTCGAGAGGTTTGAACTTTCTTTTCTATAATTTGAGCGTTTCGTAACCTGACAAAGATGCGGGATTTAGGAGGGATATAAGTAGAGTTTTCTTAACTACCCAAACTGACTACCGTAATACCTCAAAAGATGACCCACCAATATCTTTGACATGACACAGCAGGAGATAAGCAAACATTGCTTAGTGGGAAGGACAGCTGTCTACGCTTCATTCCCTGTCAATGTGAAAACAAGTTTGGCAGGTCTCAAAATACAAAAAAATAGCATTTAAAAAGTTTTTTTGATCGTACACCGGAAGTTGGCCCACTCATTTTTCACCCGATTTGCTGTCGCTTTTAGGTGGGCTATCTCTAGGGATATTACAGTATACCATATTTTTTGGCGTATAAGTTACATAATTTTTTTTCTTTTCTATTGGTGTGTTATATAGAACTTATATGTGTATTTTTCTTTTATAAGTATAAACCTTAAAGGGGTAGTGCAACGATTTTCGGATTTTGGCCAATTAACTGCGGGGATTAATCTGTGTCATCAATAGAACAAAGAACAGAAAACCGTATTTCCTTGCGAGCGCTAGTTTTTATATAAAAAAATTAAATAAATCGAAGGTCAAGGTGCTCCACAGCGCCTTTCGAGTGACATACTCTGGGGGATTACCTGGTTTCCCCTTGGGTTCTCTCTTCAGAGTCCCCAGTCGCTTTCTCCGCGATCTTCGACTTCTAAATAATTAGCATCGGCGAAGGACGCTGCGAAGCGATCAACACACAAGACGGTTTGCCGCGTGGCCAATGGCGAGTGTAGCAGCAGAGGGGACAGAATTTGTTGACTTTCGCGTATCACCCAGAGATATCACCGTAGTCCCCGTGAACCGTTGCACATAGCTTCAAATCGGCAAATAATATTTTTTTTTTTTTTTGCTATTGCACAGCGGAATAGCAGTTTTATGGGGCTAGGTGACACATTTTTTATCACTTGTGCTCTGACTAATAATATGCAAATTAAAAACCACACATTCTTTCAACATTACAACCGTTGCACTTCTCCTTTAACCTCTTAACTGGAGACTTTTTGACCCAAAATATTTGCAAAATGGGGAGTTTCTTTTTTTTAAGTGTTTCGAGCTCTTGAAGGTATAACAATAATCTCAGAACTTAAAACAGCTTTCTTTGCATCAATTTACAGGGTTCAACAAACATCTAGTAAGTGGTCTTCATATGGTACTCCACAAAGCATGGAGCAATGCAACAGAGCCACACTGCAGTCTTTGCAACTGTAGATGGTCTCTTTCCTTGGGTTGTGTGCAAGGCACACCCCACACCTCTTGTGAAGGTGCTTCTCGGTGCACGACCCTTCGTTGAAGTCAGGAAAATGTCGTTCCAAGAGGTGGGCTGAGTAGGCTACGATCGTGGACAACCAATCTTTGCCGCTGTGGTGCCTGATGATCCATAGGTTTTGAACAGGCTGTTGAAAGGTTCAACCGAAACGTCAGCTCGTTTGTTGCAGATCCCAGTTTCATCAATAGGATGAAGCTGTGACGTCAATGAAGTGCCGGAACATTTTCATGTAGTATTTCTTGAGTCTCTTTCTGGCCACACTGTACATCATGACGCATTGGGATTAATGCCTCCCATTCCCATGTTGTACAGTTAAACCTCGATGTAACGAACTTCTATGTAACGAAACCCTCGATGTAACGAAATGCATAACGTTTTCTAACCGCAAGTGTATTAAAGCCATGTATTTTTGACCTCTACTTAACGAAGTCCAGTTTGCCGAAATTTCGATGTAACGAAGTTTCATGGACAATTTGTCACAAACTTTTGGGTCCCAAAGGAGATTTTGGGAAGCACATGCGCTGAAATGGGCCCCCGATAAAGCTCAAAGGGTGAAACGGGCCGAACCTGGCGAGTGTGGTGTACAGAACGGCTACTAGAGGACACTAGAGCCGCCGTAGTTTTGTCCATCAGCTTCGTTCGCGCTGCGTAGTTCGTTTCGAGGCCTAACGGCCTAACTAAAAGCGTGCGTTTCTCGTTGTCCTGGGCGATGGAGCCTCGAAGGCGATGGAGCAGCCCCTGACAACGTCGACCTCGACGACTTTCTATACGCCGACTCTGCTGTCATTGCGACGGAGGAGGTGACCGACGAGGCGATAGCTGGCGATGTTCGTGGGAACGTGCAAGACTGGGACAACATCGAGCCTTATGAGCAAGACACCTGCGATGTGCCCGGTGACCGTGAAGTGGCGGACGCGATCGATGTCTTGAGGCGGTTCGCAATCACACAGCAAGACGAAGACGCAATGCAGGCCGTCTAGGCTATACGAACGTCGTGTGATGCCAATAATAATGCCAAGAGTGGCCTAGAGAAAGGTGACGGACTACTTTCAACCGAAATAAAGGCATCCTCGGTGAGTTTTGTGCACCCGAGAAACATTTGTGGAAACTTTCTTTAACATTGGCCTCGAATTTCTATGTAGCGAAATTTCAATGTAACGAAGTAAATTGGGAATTTTACCGACTTCGTTACATCGAGGTTTGACTGTAGTCCACACAGGCTTTTGGTTTCTGCACTTTCTTTCCTGCTCTTGTGGTCACCATCATGAATGGTGCTGATCATGAGCACATTTTTTTTTCCAACCATTTTACCAAGCACAGTTTTCTGCGAAACTTCATAAAAGTTTCACTTTTTCCCAGCTCTTTTTCTTTCAAGTCCTTTGGAATTTCCTTGTGGTTTACCCTGCAAGTTCCAATGGCATCAGTTTTCAACTTGCCCAACAAGTTAAACAGCACTGGCGGGCAGTAATAGTTGTCCATGTGCGGGAAGTAACCCTTGCACAGGAGATCTTGCGAAAGCATGAGCACAACTTGAGATCGGCTTGTCGAGGTTTGATACTTGCAACTCCTGGGATTTCGTATTCATACTTTGCTGTTTTTTTCATGCAGACGTAGGATATTCCCACATATCCACTTCGCTGACTCACACGTCTGAAAGATTCATCTCCAAATCTTGCTCTTTTCATAGGAATGTATAGCTTCCATCCAAGTCATCCTTTCCAGAGGAGAAGGCTCTCGCTGTTGCAGATATCCCGCTGAGGCACGTAGGCCTGCTGGAACTTCTCAACAAGATGTTCAAGGATGGGGCCAACCTTGTAGAGTCTTGAACTCAGCATATCTTCTGGCACTGCCGCCTGCGTGGTCCGCGAGTGCAGGTGCTTTCATAGCAGGCAGAACCTTTTTCTGTGAAAAGCTGGTAAAATATTGGAGTCTCCAATAGAGGTTGTCGTGTGAAGTATTAATTCATGTGGGCTTCTGAGCGATCCCCTGCAAAATCCAGACGCCTAAGAGGAGCTTGATTTCTTCTTTAGTTGTGGGCATCCAGTCTTGTTCTCTGCTTCTCACCTTCATTTTTCCAGAACCGCTCTTCTCGAGGATTCTTTGTGATGCGTACAAGTTTTTGTTGTCTGCTATCAGTTGACAAATTTTGTCATCACATACTCGAAGATGCTGAGTGGGCTGTTGTCATCAAGTTGAATGTCCACCCCAGCACTTCCTATAAACCGAAATAGATCTCTCGCCGTGTCGGCATCTTGCCAGGTTGCAGCAGACCCCAAAGTTGATGGTGTAGCCATAAACAATTGTTCCACTGCATCAATCTTCAATTTCCGTGCAGGATCCCGAGGAGCATTCACTTGAACTCGAGAAATCAACATTGCACTTGGAGTCCTCGTCTGTATTTTGCAGCAGCTCTACGATTTCTTCGTCGGTCAAGAGGCACCGACATTCGCTGGACGCCATTTTCCAAACAAACAGTCAAAGGTCTCATACAGGAGTTCTTAACCTTTTTTGTGCTGCCATCTATGGATCGTTTCTAAATCTAAAAATCTTTCGATGCATGAGGATAGATGGCACATCCTCCACATGCTAAAACGAGCGGCGTTTAAAGACGCACTTCTTAACAGCCAAGAAAGTGCAGAGCGTGTCCGTAGATGTGCCCCTCAAGCTGCAATCATAATTGACACGCGTCAAAAGACTCGCTCCCCAGTTAAAGGGTTAGGTGTGGAAGATGTAGGCCATATTGACATTTACGACATAGAAAGAATGGCGGAGTACCCACCAGTGGCCTGCTCTTCTGGCGGTTCGCCGAAAGTTCAAAAGAAGTCGATGCCAAAAACCAGCATTGAAATATTTTTCGCTCTTTCCAGTAACAGAGCGTCACCATTAGGCACGAGCGGGCTGTCCGGGAAGACGGAGCGTCTCGCACATTTTGTTTAGTGCCGCTGAGCAAATGCTGAAGCGAGCTTCCACAGCATTCATTTGAATTACGACGCCATCAAACTGGCATCTATTTGAACAGATGCTCTGAAAGGAAATAATTTACGTGCCAAATTAGCAAAGGCCATCTGGCGCAAGTGAAGATTTGCTGTAGATGTTAAGCTGGTTTTTGTGAAACTTGTATGTTGATAATCGCTTGTCAGACTCGAGTCATGTGATAAATGTCTCGAGTCACGTGATAAATGTTTTTACGGTTTTCGCTGCGTGGAGTATGCTTGAATTGGATCGCTGCAAAATGTAAGAAATTCACGGTATACTTCGGTAATCTTTCTTTTTTCTCTTCTTGTATAGTTCTCCCAGGAGTTTCTCGTGATCCAAGTTGGACTATGCACATTCCAGTATGACAAGGAGAAATCTGGGTGAGTTGCCAAAGTTCTTGACTGACTTCCCGATACGTGGTTTTAGCATGGAAACTTGGTTTTGGCAGGTGTGTAAGTACAGTTTTGGTGGGAATGATGGTTTACTGTGCTAATTACAGCTCTGACTATAATGCAGTGCTTAATGGTACTTAGATGTATTCTTCTTAAGTGTAGTTTTATCATTTTAGCACATTGTAGGGTACCTTGGCCAGTTCTGACCAAGGTCTAGTTCAAACAGATGATTTATTGACCCATTGTCAATTAAACAGTCTGTGAACCAGTTGTGCATGTTGCACCATACTAGTAAGTGGAGAGACGAAAGATGTGTTTTTTGTAACATGCTGGTGGTTGCATTCTTGATTTTGGCAGTTTTCACAAATATTCTTGTGCTGTTATTTTTTTTTTTTCATTTTTCAAAGGAAGATTAGTTTTACGATTTTCAAACAACAGTTAGTTTACATATTGGACCACATAAGTGGTAAAGCATGATTTTTAAAGTGAAAAATCTAAATTGTCTTTGTCCTGTGCTCATTTCCATAATGTTAGCGATGAGTGCCCGTTGGAAAAAAAGGAACAGAAAAAATTTCCTAGATTACCAGAGATTTACATTTTCCCTTAAAAAAGAAAATAAATTCCAAATCTAGGTAAACTTCCTTATAGTTTTCAACACTGTTTCAGCACAAGAAGACAAATTCTGCTGTGCTGGAGCTTTTTGTACCAAATACCCTCGACACTACACTGTTTCCCATTTGTAGCAGCTGCAGCGGTTGTACCATAATCTTGGCAACTGATTGGGTCCGAAAGAATGTCGCTCACATTCCACTCAATGTTTAAGCAAGCAGTGTTGAGTTTCTGGACACCATAACGTTGGAACGGAATGCTCAAGAGAATGCTTATCTTTCCGGACAGACTTCCTTTCTCTTTAATAACGTCTCTAGGGTAATTTGGTCTTTCACAAGAGGTTAGTTCTGAAATTACAAAGGTGCACAGGGCGTGCACCCTTTCCAGCTGATGCCTTGACTCATTGCTGGTTTTTCCTTTGCTCCTTGCTTTTACTCGTACTGCAACGGATGACAGGTACCTCTGCCGTGCCTTCAACTTCTTCACCTGTCCGCGGCAGATGCTGCGAGGATCACCTGACCGCATCTTCCGTTGCCAGGTGGGAAACGAGAATAATAAAAATAATAATAATAGTAATAGTCCTTATTCCTCAATGGATGCTGCACCGGGTGGCTTGGAAAACTAGAAGGAGAGGCAAGATCTTGTGCGCTCGTGCGTATGCTAACCAGCCAAATTCTCTGTTGTTACTGATTTTGGGGATTGCGTCATGGACTTAGAGTAGGGAAGTCATTTGCGACCCTAGTTGCACCAAGGATACAATGGTAGGATCTTCCAATAGTAGAGGCAAATTGTTTTTAACATGAACCATTCTTTGGCTAAGTGTTCGGCATTTCGTGAAGCCTGGATAAAAGCATGGCTGCGAGGCTCGACACTGATTGGTCGACGGGTGGGAGAGGAGGAGTGGGGTGCTCGACGGTGATTGGTTAATGGAGAGGTCTTGTGACCAGGGATGGAGTAAGGAGGAGGGGTAGTGTAGGAGGTGAATTGGGAGGAGGAGTCGGTTAGATGGTTCTGGAAGATCGCACCAGCTTTATAATCTCAAGTGTTCAGATGTCACGCATTAGATAATCTGATAAAGTGCGCCGTGAATGTAGGCGTCTGTCTGAACCGGCTAGGCGTGCTGCTAAACGATGATATGAACGTTTGTCATGCTAGAATGCTTCACGTATGCACCGCAATTGCCTAGCAGTTTGCCATACATTTTTTAAAGATTGGTAGTTGAATTTTCTCTCAGTATTAGAATTGCCCGTTTCTTCAGATAAATATTCTTCATCTCAGGTATAATACGATTTTGAGGAGTCAGCATTCTTTTTCGTGCTTTTTTAATAATGGCAAGTTGGACAGAAAACTGCTGCGTGTTTTCTTAGGGGATGTTATAGTATTATCTGCATTTCATTCTGTTTGACCAGCCCTTTTATAAAAGAGTCTCCGGAACGCCGTCTTTCTCACCGCTTGTCTCGTTGGGTTGCCCCCAGGCCAGCAGCCTACAGTTTCTGTCCCAACACGGCTTCGACTTCAACAAGCTCTTTGCTCATGGTGAGCCTGCGGCCATTTTCCCGTTGTGCCGTAGAGCAGAAAATTTTGACGTCATTATTTTTGTTTAATTTGTTTTACAGTCGTCGACTGATTTTTCGGACTTTGCAGGGACCGAAAAACGTCCGAATAATAAAGCAGTCCGAAAAATCAGAAGATTGAAAAACTTGCATTTATTACTTCCAAGTGGGCTTAAAAAGGCCGTAAATAGTGCCTTCTTTTAGGTTACGTCCGTTTGCGTTCGGCAACTTTCTGTTAGCTTGAGAACCTTTGCCTTCTTTTCTAGTGTTATGGTCGAGTACTTTCTACTCTTCTTAACGACACATCGCGGCGGCAGAACAGATGGGAGCCCATGACGTCCAAGCCAGCGTTGTCATAACGGGATGAATGGCACAAATCCAGGACCGCAACATGGCGACTGGCAATGCGAAAGTGGGGCGGATGTGGCGGATGCGCGAAGGGATGGCAGGAAACAAAGTAAAATTATAATAATGATGATGATGATGATGACGTGCAGCTAAATGGAAAAAATAACTAGCATAGCATCACCTAGCGGTAGGACTCGGGAGTACTCAAGCAGCGCTGCCAAATCAAGCCAATGCATTTGCAGCCAACATAGAATTCAAAATGGCCGCTTCTCGGTGGTGTTTCTCGCTGATCGCTCGCGATGATTTTGTCCGAATAATCTGAACTTTCGGACTTCAAGCTGTCCGAAACATTGGTCGTGAATATACATCTATTTCTATGGGGTAAGACACGGTTCCGCTTTCTTTAGGTCCGAAATATCGAACAAGTCCGAATTATCGGAGTCCAAAAAAACGATCGGCGACTGTAATGGCTTTAGGTCACCCGTTTCATCGACCTAGTTTTTTTGTGTGCTTTCGCACAGCCAACCGAGGTAGTGCGATTCAGTTTTTATTTTGGCTGCCCACACTACTTCAGAAAAATAGCACGCACATCACACTTGCAATTTTTGTCTGGTGCATGCACCGTGACGACGGCACTGTTTCCTCAGGTGCACCAAGTGCTCGGGTGTGCTATTCTAACACTTCCTAATCTGGCGGTTAAGCAGCACCGAACATTCTCTTGTGTGCCACTGTTTGCTAATATCTGCAGTACCTTCGGGTGAGTGCCTATTTACAAGTAAATGCTAGAGGTGTTGCCATTGTCGTTTTCCACATTCTCATCTACACCAGAGACCTCAGAAAATGGGCGGCATTCATAACATTTCCTATTTGGTGTCTTCTAGCGTCCAATAAGCTATGTTATGCTCCAGCCATCACACCTTTAGAATGGTAAAGGGGGTGGCTTGAAGGAGATGACGAACGAGGGAGAACGGTCTCTTTCTTGTCCACCGTCTAACGTAACACGGTGGCAGCGGTGGGATTTGAACAAGACCGTGCCTCTTTCAGCAGTTGGTCGGTTGGCGTTGCAGGCATTCCGCACCTGAAGCCCGCAGAGGTGGAGCGTCTGAGCAAGGCCCTCGAAGAGCGGCATGCGGTCCAGATGGAAGCCCTGGCACAGAACGGCGCCAACGCCGAAGGGAACCGGCCCAAGGCGGCCGTTCCCAAGGAGATTCAGCCATTTGTCGACGACGTGCTGTGAGTCTCCCACAGAATCTTTGCGCACGTTTCTACAAATTTAGAGATGGCTTAGGAAAAGGTCAAACAGCCCTAGGGAGGGGGGGGGGGAGCACCTGCAGCTCGGAGCGAGCGGAGCGAAAACTCGTGCTGCAGGATCCAGGAAGCCTGGGCTCAGCCCCCACCCCTTCCCGTTTCGATCTAGACGAGCAACATACCGGCATGCGGTCGTGTTATCACTACTGCATGGTGCACGTTAAAGACGCCGTACTAGCGGTCATACTGCACTGGCTAAATTTCTCGTCTCATTGCTGAGACACCAGACGTCCATTGGGGCTGGCTAAGTGCAGGCTGTCCAAACATACACACAACACAATTGTTAGAAAAATAGACAAAGGAGGCAAGATACAGAGCACACGCACGAGGAACCGATTGTCAACTGAATATTTTATTATTTTTGAAAATAGTGTTGTGCAAATATTCAAACTTTCGAATAGTGGTTTCGAATAACACACTACTCGATGTCCACTTCCGAGACGAGCTGCGATACTCATACTTTTCGAAGTGTCGATCGTGGCAGCTTTGCCCTGTTGAGTGAGCTTCTCACGGAGCCTTTGTGCGCTGCGGAGAAGCAGTACCCTTGGAGCTTGCGGTCCCTGCGGTTGTTGATTCCCCGCGGCGCACAAATGTTCGGTGAGGAGCGCACTAACGGGGGCTCACTTCCGCCACAATTATGCAAGAGTATATGTTTGGCAGCCATCTCTTGACAATCCTTGTTCGCCGTTCGTGCATTCTTTTGTAGAATCCAAAATTGAAGAAGGAGTATTTTTATATAGCAAGCAGGTTTATAAATCCCCTCTAGTTAGGATGGCTGGGACAAATTCGTTTTTTCACATACCATAGTTTATAGATATAAATAATAAGTTATATTAAAATTAACTAAGCTCAAAAGTGCACAAGTGGAAGGTTGGGAACAACCTTTACGAGTTCATCAGAATTTTCGCATATGTCCGGTGCACAGTAGTAAAAGGCTTGGAGGAACTATTCGACATTCGATTGGAAAATATTCAGCCAAAACCACTATTCACATTGACCTCAATATCTGCTATTTGCACACATGCTAGAAGGTGAAATGGGAATGCAATCTTTGGTTGACAGTCAGAGCCTTGCGTGTGTGCTCTGTTTTTTGTGACTCTTTGTTTATTTAATCGCTGTTTTACCTTCTCATAAATATGCACCAACTAGCCCAACTTTATGCCATTCTGCAGAAATCGTTTTGTATGGAGTGGGATGCCCAGAACGCATATCCGACATGGTGCTTCTTTCTCGCGTCCTCAGACAGTGATTCCTCGATTTCATGCTTTTGACGCCGCCAACTGTCATCCTGCATGGCTGCTGCGCCGTGACCTCTTATCTTGCCACTCTCGGCACCGCTTTTGATGCATGCGCGGTATAGGATGCCAAGCGCGCCCACTCAAAGGATGCTTTTCAGGCGGAAATTGGGAGGGATGAATTCACGAGCTCAGACTTGTACGAGAAAGTTCGGCAGTCAGCCTTGCGCAGCTTGAACCCGAAGGGGAGATAGAGTTCACTAGAGTCGTCGAAAAGCTAGAGTCGAACGGCTGCAAGAAAGAAAAGGACATTCTCGCGCTCTACTTTACATCGAACTGTGCGAGCATCGGGAAGATAGCGCAATGACGATGGTCAAAATTAGACTTAAAAGCCAAGCGAGAAACGCGTGGAAGAGCGGCACGATCGACATATTGGGCCAAATAACATCGGACCAGCAGGCGCTCGCGGAGGACTGCCGTCAGCCACATGCGAGCAGGCGAACCCAATCTAGAGGCCATACTGCACCGGCTAAATTTTTCGTCCACAGCGGAGACACAAGGTGCTGCTTGGAGCTCACTAAATTGCCGCTGCTCAGTGTCTCCATATGACAAATTATACGTGCAGACTGGGAGCAGGCTCATTTGCACCCCTCCCCGTGCAACCTTTCGGCCGCCGCTGAGAAGACCAAATACTTGGAATCCCATACGTTCTGCTTAGTGGGTGTATAAGTATGGATCTCCGTGCTTTCGGAGTTCATTTCTCGGTAGAATCGGAGGGTGTATTTCGGAGTTATATTTTTTGATAGGATTAGGGGTTTATCAGTGTTTATTTTTGTTAGATTTCCAATTCTTTGAAATTCTGAATTTAATTTACTGTGTAAAAAAGAAGAAAGAAAGAAAAAATAAGGTTTGGGTACCAGCACTTGTCCCGAAGGAACCTCGACATGCTAAAATGCAAACCCCTTTTGTCAGTAGTTCTAGATTTCAAAGGAAACTGAAGTGGAATCTCCCGAGCACAAGGTTCCAGGAATCTCGTGGAAGCTTGTGCTCTTTCAGTTTTAAAGCTCTGTCTTTTTTGCTGTTTATTTTGTCGCTGTGACCTCGAGATTCTGAGTTTTTCGGACAAATCTGAATCGACGGAAAATTTACCGGCGAGTTCTTCGGATTTATTCGAAAACACAGGACGCTAGGTATAAGGAATTGCACTTAGTATGATCTGTTTTGTTTAGCTCGTGGCATGCCTTGTTGCGGCTCACCTGGATGGTTTCTAACGTACCTGTGCTGGTCGTCCTCTCGATCTGCAGGTTAGAGAATCTCGGCCACCCATTCTATTTCCGAGCGGATTCCATGTGTGGAGCTTCAAGTGCAGCAATTTTTCTGAGACTGGAGACTGCTACCATTTGTGGATCATGATCGGTTATTTTTGTAAACTGGGCCTCAGTGTCACTGCCCGGGAGAGCAGCGCACTGGGCTTGGATCAAAGCTTGCCTGCGCTGGACAGAGTCGGCGGGGCAAGTCGGTTCGGTTGGGAAAAATCTGAGTATGTAAAAAAAAAAAAAGCCGAGTCTGGTGTCCCCCAGGGCTCGGTACTGGGCCCTCTGCTTCTTCCTGATCTACATAAGCGACATTAGTTATATGGCATAAAATCATAGGTTGGATTATTTGCAGATGATTGTGTCACTTGCAGATTAATGAACGATTTCGTACCATATTAATACTTTACAGAGTGATGTAGAAAAAATTTCTGGTATGGTGTAAAGATTGGGGAATGAACCTAAATGCTAAAAAGTGTGTGTATGTTAAATTTACTAAGGAAAAAATTCCCACTACTTCCATCTATACATGATAAATAGTGAAATGATTAAACCTTGCTCAAATGTAAAATACCTAGGTGTTATGTTATCTAGTAATTTAAGGTGGACGGGGACACGTTGAAAATGACAGCCCTAAAGGCTATTACGGAAGCTTATTTTTGTACGGGAAGCTTTTCGGCAAGCCTCGACGCAAATTACAGAAACTTTATACTTTACATATACCCTGTTACATGTAGTGGGCCATGCCTCAGTTGTCCAGGATCCGCACTCAAAATTACGCTACAGAATCAGACAAACTTTGAAAAGGTACAAAATCAAAGCGCTAGACTTTGTATTAAACTACTACGATACTTGGAGCGAGTGCCACTAACATTGGGAGAAACTCAGTGAGCGCAGAAAGTGGTTTAGGTTGAAATTTTTAGATGATATTTACAACAATAGACCATTAACTAACGGAGATACTTTTTTGCATGAACCGTTTTATGTGTCCGAAACGTAGCAGATCACCTTAAGAAAGTTGGACCGTACTCTTGCCTCACCGACACCTTTGCTTTTTCTTTCTTTTTCCGAAAAACACAGAAGAATGAAATGGGTTCCCGTAAAAGATGCTTGCAGCAAATTTGTTTTTCTTTATTCTTTCAATTAGTGTAATGTGTGTATAGACAGTATGTTCTATTTAATTTCCTTATTCTCATTTTATGCCTGCCTCCCATAGAAAAGTGCTTTTGGTGTGGTGTGTGTGCTCACTTGTGATTCTAGCTATGTTTGTATGTAACCGACCCTGCAATTAACGTGCCTCACGGCAATGCAGGTTTTTTCCTGTATATAAATAAAAAACCACCCGCGCTCATAGGAATTGGTGATACGCAATCTAAATGCCATACTGGAAAATGAATGAAGCCGGGAGGCACGCAATGTGCAGCGTTGACCGGGCTCATACATTTTGTCTGGCGATTAATTGATTATTGTTATTTATTAATAATATATAATTGAGTAATTTGGCTATATTTGGCCTTACATCGGCCCGTTAAATCTGTGGTTGGTGACGTGTTACAGAGTGAGTGGAAACTCTCTCCCACCTCTTTCCACCTTTGAATAATAATAATAGAATAATAACACGCTTATTTTCCAACAAAAGGTACGGTGTGAACGGTGGAGAGGAGGTTGCCTCTCTTCAGTAAGCTTGCTCAAGGCTAAAGTAGAAAGAGGTGGGAGGAGCTTCTCTGATCTCTAAAAGCCCCTGAAAAGAGAAAAAAAATATTTTTTTTAACAGTCTGGTTGGGACATACAATGTAAAAAAAAAATCTTATGCAAAAAAAAAAAGTTTTTAGAGCAATATTGACGGCGCGAGACGATCGGCCTAGTATGTAGTTGGCAGCCACCTCCTTTCCACTTGTTTTCTCTCTCGACATTTCAGGCGTCTGGAGGAGACGCGGATCGGCTTGGCCTTCACGTTGAGGTGGTCATTTTGGAATGACACGTGAAATCATGGACTTCGCGCGCAGAATTTCAAATAAATCTCTCGCCACTCTGAATATTGCTCTCAAAAAATTTTTTTTTCGCATAAAATTTATTTTGTGACACGCGTGTCAGGCAATCCGTCAACTGCTTAAGAAAGATGCTTTTTTGTTCCGGGCCGCTTAAAGAGGTTTTGACGGAGGCTGCCAGAGATCACCTAGATCTGGCCATAACTCACTCTGGTGGCTCTAAGCATCCGAGAAAAACCCTAAATCTTGACGATACATGGTCGATTTCCCTATTAAAAAACAATCTGAGATCGCAACATGCCGAGGTCATCTCAAAGTGATGGGAGGAGCATGTTCCGAAACAACAATCACGTCGGCCAATAGCGAGCGGAAGGATCCTTGCGTCTCCAGCCGGTGGACCCGCGGATCGATATCTCGAATGCGCACGGCTCTCGCCGCCCGAACAACCGGACTTCGGCGAGCTTTTTAGTCACTCGTACTGTCGTAGCAGAAAAAGTCAGTCGTGTACCATCGCAGTCATTGTTTCATTGTGCCATGGCTCTTGCTAACCTGAATGACTCAGCCCAGCGAACATGCACTCTGAGACAGGAGACCACCAGAGGACCGGACACATCACTCTCATTAAAGACGAAAAAACAGCATAGTGCACGGCGGTGGAACGATTATTGCAATATAATGTTCGCTCTGCATCGAAATCACCATTGGTCTCACACTCTTATTTGCTCTTATCAGACATTCAACAGCATACGTCGATTTTGCAACAACGGTCTCTAGACCCACGCTGTAATTCCTTCGGCATTTTCATTGGTCAGGCACGTCGTCCTGGCTGCCGGAACATGATCTTCCCATCGCCGAAGGAGGACCTCTGTTCAGTGTGTTGAGATTTTTTATTGCTCTTTTGAATAGGGAACAAAGTCGCAGACGATTGGGGTGATTTAGGCATTTCTAGGATGCTCCGAGCCCACAGAGCGAGCCTTCTCTGCCATATTTAAAGGACACCTTCAAAACCTCCCCGGGGTATGCTAGACACTGTCGGTAACCGTAAGAGAACACGTGACGTCCTTTTTTTTTTGTTGAACTCTTCTGTAACGGGACGCCCTAGGTCTGGTGTGATCACAAGCTCCTACTACGAATCACCCATCACAGGGCAGCTGCCGCCTTCACCGGGTATTTCGTGAAGGGTATGACGCTCGACATGCTTCGATTTGACTGCCGCAGAGAATCTGTCGAGCGGTTTCTCAAGGCAGCGGACGACAACGACACGTCGTCTGCTCCTCCAAAGGAAGGCGAGGAGGGAGGCACCAAAGGTGACGAGGGGACGGGGCGCTCCACCTGGCCGAGTGCGACCCCTTTCGGCGCAAGCTCATCTACCAGGAAGTCAAGGCACGCTTTGGCGAGGCGGTCGTCATGGAGACACAGGCGTCGGTCGGTGGTGCTCGCCACGTTGTTGTGCGCACGCGCGGGGCCAGCCTCACAGCAGGCGGCGCTGCTCGAAGAGAAGCAGCGCAAGGAGATGGTGAGGGCCGGCGGCGTGGTATTATTTGTGGACGTTCACTGTTGGGCTGCTTGTATAGCATTTGTAGGGTCAGGTCTTAATAAAAACACTTGACCCTAGGGGAAAAAATTTTTTTTCCTACCTAATTTGGACAGAGCGTTTCGATATAAATGTTTGCTGAAAAAGAAATGACTGCATCTTTACATGGTGAATGATGTTGATTGGGGCGAAGCTTCTGGTGGTGCTGATGATACTGATTTTATTGTTCATAGGTAGTGCTGATGGTGCTGATTTTTTTATTGCTCATAGGTAGTGCTGAGTTCGGTGTTGCGTTTCGACTTCATTATTGCTGCTTTATGGTCGGTGAAATGCAGAACCACTGGTTCTTCTAGCGGATCAGCTTAAATCCGCTAGAAGCCATGAGAACGCATCTCCACCGCTTAAGTCAACGGTCCATGTCAGAAAGAGAATGTGTGGTATGGAACATGGTAGTATACGCATTTGAGCATTTGACCGCAGCGCCCTCTCGTCTATAAACGTTGAGCCAATGCGTGCAAAGTTTAACGCGATTATTTACGCATTTGACCACAGCGCCCTCTCCTGTATAGACGTTGAGCGGCTACATGCAACGTTTCATCCATGACAGAAACCCCAGCTCTTGAGTTACTACCACATCTCAGAGCCCCTACTCGTCCCGCAGTCGTGCCCGAGTGGTTAAGGCGATGGACTAGAAATCCGTTGGGGTCTCCCGCACAGGTTCTGAATCTCTGTCGACTGCGCAAACATTTTTTCTTTTTTTGTGAGCACGGACGGATGGACAGACAAACAAACAAGGAGCTTCGCCCCTAAAAAGAAGCTTCGCCCCTAAAAAAAAAAAAAGAGTTTTTGCCCAATTGTTATGTTGCAATACAAGGTTTTTCGATTTGTGGGGCGAAACCGAAACTGTACCCTAGTGGAGCATGATGATAGCGTTTGTACCCAACTACAGTCTGTTGCAACTCAAAAGATAAGGCGAAGGTAAGACAGGCTCAGTGAGGAGGAAGCAGACGGACGCTAAAGGAGAAGAGGTTTCCCCTTTCTGCTCTCGCATTCCATCTGCTTCCTCCTCCCCGTCCTTCCTTTCCCTCGCCTTACCTTCTTGAGTTGCAACTTACTATAGTGTGTACTTTGAGGTCTGGTGAACTCAAGAGCGCACACAAGCTGAGAGTACAAGCGCTATCATCATCAATCCCACAGGGGCACAGTTTCGGTTTCACCCGCAAATCGAAAAATTCATATTGTAGCATAATATTTGGCAAAAAAAATTAATTTTTTTGGCAAACATTTATTTTGATATTTTTTTGAATCCTTGACCTTTATCCTTCCCGGTATTCTATTTAGTCGCGAAATTCAGAATATTTATTGGTGAAATTGGCAAATGAAAATGATGCAAAAACCAACATTCAAATGTACCCTCACTTTTCAGTGCCGTGACGTCAATGGCAGGCAGGCTTGCCAGTCGAGCGGGCAGTCATAAGATATAGATTATGCCAAGCACTTGTTTCAGTGTTACCAACAGGCTTTTAACGAAATGTTAGTTGGATACAAAGATTTTTTGGAAATATACACGGACGGGTCCAAAACGTGAGGAGAATGTGGAGTGTGCATTCACCACTGGGCTGGAAAACTAGTCAGTATAGACTTCCACACATTGTTTCTATTTTCACAGCAGAAGCTTTTGCTATCCTTGAAGCGCTAAAGTCTGTGCAGGGCAGGCAAGTTAAAAATATCATCATATTCTCAGATTTGCAAAGTGTTGTACAGGCATTATCAAGTGTTAAAACCCAAGTCCACCCACTCACCACAGAGATTAAAATAACTACTTCTCTTAGCACTTGACTCCGGGGGAAATACATTTAGCTTCTTGCTGGGTGCCAGGTCATGTACAGATCCCAGGGAATGAAAATGCTGATGCCGCTGCACGAAATCTTCAAGCTCTTCACTACTCTCAGTAAGAATTCCTAAAACGGACTTGAAAGACTTAGCTCACAAACATATGCTGACGCAATGGAATCTGTTATGGAAACAGCAAACCCAGAACAAACTCTACACAATCGAACCTCACACATACCACTAGCCCTCCTCAGATACAATCTATCGCTTCGTGAAAATTTCCCCTTGACTCGCCTTCGTATTGATCATACAGTCGCCGACCGATTTTTTCGGACTCCGATTTTTTGGACATGTCCGATTATTCGGTCGTTTTCGCCGAAGCATCACTTACCCCATAAAGTTAATGTATAACGTTGACCGAAATTTCGGACGCCATAAAGCTAATTGCTCATTATTTCTGACATAATTTGCGTGATTTCTTCAGTTTACAGCCACAAAGCAGCTGCCGCAATAGTGCCGCAAGCTTAGTCACCGCCATTTTGGTAGTTTTGATTTTGCCCTGTAGCCTCTGTACCACGTCCTACGCAATAAACAAGGTGGGTTGAGGCTATAGTCACGTTTTCTGGTTTCGCTATCCCCAGCCAACCCGGAGACTGCAGAGGAGAAGAATTCGCGCCCTCGTCATGTGGAGAGGAGATTTTAGAGGCTCGATTGAAGAAAACAGCCAACTACCTTTTTTCAAAACTGAAAGTACAAAGGCACGTGCGGGCGAAACGCTGTGGAGGCGGCATGTCGTTACGAGCCAGTAAATGTACGGTTTCACAAGGCAAAAAGCCCGTAAGTTAGCAGCCTTTTAATAACTGTCCGGAACGCGCCGTGAAAGGCGCGCGCGCTAAACATTACGTAGAGGTGACATGGCGGCAACGAATGAGTAACTGGGCGACTTCAGAGATATTTGTAGTCGAGGCCTGTGTTCCCTCCTCTTTTCAAGTAAAAACACATAACACAAGAGGACATTTGCGCTAGGGATAGTTTTCCTGTTGACATACGTGTCATGTCTCGTGCGGATTGGTGCGAATGCGGGGAACTCTTTTCCTTGGGCCGTGCATCACGGGCAGTGTACAGTGACTGAGAGTTACGGTTTTTTGCCATGCTTCTCACAGGTCAAGTTACAGGGCCAACCGCTGTGGCCTCATGACAGTCATGCTCGTAATGCCTAGTTAATAAGTTTTGACCGTGAGGCCAGACAACGGTAATTGTACCGGCATCAACCAATTTGCGGTCAATTTCTACTACTTTGACGTTTGAATGATGCCACAGTGTAGTCCGCAATCCTCTGACGACTGTCGATGGTTTTGTAACCAAAGCCACGAACATTGACCGCACACCGACGGCGCCAAGCAAGCCACTACCAACCGACTCGCCGTTGAGCATGCTGTCTCAACCGTCGCAGCTTCCGGAGGAACCTGAACACCGCGGGCGTCGCACTAGGCCTTCGGGAGATCGTCCAGGATATCGTCCGGAAAGAGGCCCGCAAGATTCCACCCGCTATTGATCATGCTTTCATCACTCGCACTCAGGGAGGGCGTCCGAGAGGAGTTCACCGATCCTTCCAACCCGAGGCTCCCGTCACGGTAGCCACACCGGAGGAGTCCGCTCCAAGCTACTCCGCAATGGTGCGACTGTTGCAAGGCGGCCCCCCAACGTGACCCCCGACGCCAGGAAGATCAGGCGCACATCCTCCAAGAACATTCTCTCCCAAAGAAGACCTACGTGGAAAGGCCGGCCGATCGACGCCAGTTGTGCTATTACCGCGGAGAAGCCGACCATATCTACCGCCGTTGCCCGTACTGGCAAATAGGGCTGCGCGGCTTCCACCCAAACGGCCCACCTCCACGCTGCAGTGAGCGACCGTGTGAGAACAAAGAGTACCTCCGACGACGTCACTTTTCCCCGCCTGCACCTCGCCGCGGTTCCCGGTGGCCGTCACCACGACGTCCAGCTTCGCCGATGCACCGACCCCGTCGTGAAAGCATGGTGCTCTTGTCGCGCCAGGAAAACTCAAGCGCGGCACCCCTGGCGATGGAGTTGCCTAGACCGACGAGGTAAAGAGCCTTCAAAAACGCCGGAGGCCTCGCACTCAACCGACGACGCGCATTGAATCGACGCTTCTGGACAGGATCACACTGTCCCCTTGAATAAAACTCTACGACAACTGGGCCGCACATGCTAAGCATTTGTGGAAACATGCGGAGAAACAGGTTCCTATTTTCGACAAATCCTTTAGCTGAACGATGAAAAGAACACACACTGTGGGAATCTGATATCTGATTGAGCTCTTTAACGGAAATTTGATTAAGGCTACGACTACCATTATCCTGTGGATGACCTAGTTCCTCGTCTGACTATTTCTCTGCCGTTTTCGCATGTGTTATATCTAGTTCTAAACTGATGATCCGGTAGTGACACTCCCTGTGCTTGCAGTCTCTCTACCCCGGCTAAGCGGGTTTCCCAACGACCGGAGCTAATCCTAGTTCTTCGATAAGAAGCGCATATTGCACTTAAACAACGCCGGACTCACGCATTCATCCGTTCGACGGCAATATTCATAGTTGAGGAGGATGACAAATGCGTATCTCATCAAAACATTGTGTAGTTCTGTTAAATCGAGCACAGGTCCAGGAACGATGCAACCGACTAGGGACCGAGAGAGGGTATTTTAGACTAGGTTATTCGTAGGGTAAGTATTTTGCTGTCATTACTA
>JAZHYW010056086.1:0-32828 GCA_037355805.1 Ixodes ricinus
AATGTCTGCCGAGTAATTGACTTCACGTAGACGTCAGTAGCTGTCCTGGGTTCTTTTTTGTTCTTCTGTCTCAAATGTCGCACATTTTCTGCTATACTGTTCACATACGAACAAAAATCACAACGCGTATAAAAGAAACATAAAAAAACGGCGCAGGTTAGGAGGGGGCACAACGCTGCGGTCATGAAAGCAGCTTGCTCCTACTGCGAGTGGCGGCGAGCTTCTCGCGTGGCTCGTTTCCGAGCCAACGAAAGTGTCGCGGTGATGGAAACTTCCAGCGCACCACCGGCGCAGTGTCGAAGCTTGGGTTGTGCGTAACTCCGTTTTCAAACAGATCTGAGTAGGATGTCCTAATATAGAAACCTTAGGACGCCCGCCCTCACAGCGCCTATACCTCTCCCCCCCGCAGTTTTCTCAGTTTTCAGAGGTCTCCAGGAGGCGCAGCATGTGTTGACGGCAACACCCCCTCGGCGTTTACATTTTATTCGAACCCGATAGTACGCTAAAAAGTTCAGTGTGTCCCGGAAACAATTTAAGAGAGTCAATCGACTCAAAGATACACAGTACCAAGAATAAACACAAAGAGGATCACAAGAACACAGACGAGTACAATCGTCTGTGTTCTTGTGTTTATTCTTTGTGTTTATTCTTTCTGTGTTTTTTAAGTCTCTACCAACACGCCCCTTACGCTTTAGAATCGATCGCTGCGCCATCTACGAGCGGAGCTCGGTGAATGGGGAGGCCGAAGACATGTTTTAGGTCTAAAAAGCTGTCTGTGGTTGAACCATGAGCATGACATAAACGCGTGTTGTGCGAAAAGTAGAAACACCAGATTTCTTTGAGTAGAACGGAGCTTGCCCTAATGTTAAAGTGGACCTCATCACCGGCACAGGTTATTTGCTGACCCTCATTTTATGCCCAACGCCGTTGAGGGGAGGTTAGCTATTCAGATATATTAACAACCCTTGACGGTAAAAACCCAAAGAATCGGATCCCGGGTTCGAAAATACGCGCTGAAAATTGTCAATGCTTGTTCCCCTTTCTTGAGACGATACTTCCTTGGAACGTCGGCTTAAATTTGCATTGAAGCGATTTCTCATTGTTTGGAAGTTACTAGATATAAGCGCACAAGGAATTCTAGAGATCCGTACGTCATAGGTATTCGAGTTATGTTTTAATGCATAAACACTGTGTAAATTATACGCACCAGTCGCGTATGTGAGAACTCCGACGATAGCGCTCTTAATTGTGGTGCGTGCTTTTTGCGTAGACCAAACACGTCATCAATCCTCTTTTTCTCGGTGTTTTCTGTCAATGGAAATATATTTTTAATATCGTTTTATATATAAAAGCGGCCAAAAGGTAGCAACGATTTGCCGAATTCAGGAATCTTTTGAGAAGATAAAGCAAGGAAGCGCATTGAGCAGGCGAAGTCAAATATCCCCTTAACGTATACCCTTCTGCAGAAAGTTACCCACTCAGTTTGTATAAATGTATACTGATGACTATCGTTCCTGCGAAAAGCTAATGTCACGTCATTATTCTTTTTTAGATGTTCTAAAAAAAAAACTCCGTTATACCAGAATCGGTTGTATGAGGCTTTATAAGTCCTTGCACCTGCACGATGTTGCTCATGGGGGTGATTGGTATGTTCAATATGAGCAGGCAAGCAACGATGAAGTACTAGGATCTTTTTTTTTTTTCAGCCTCTAATATATTGGGCAACAAGCAAGTTATAAAAAAGTTATAATAATAAATATAAATGCATCCTGTAGCTACATTTTCACATGATTTCGGCTGAACATCTAGGCACTTATCATGACGCGGTACAAGCTTTTCGATATCCTCCTCCAAGCATGTAGCCTATTGGGTTCTCAGTCATTCCACCACTCGCTCAACAAAACCTTCATTCGCCACAGACGTTCTTCCCTGACCCCCATCATCGGGAACGTCTGTTTGTCCTCCCTAAGACTTCATACAATTTTTTCCTACCTATTAAGTGTCTGTGGGGACTGACGATCCTTTTTGCGCATTGAGGAATGACTGAAAACCATGGTGGCCACTATTTTGGAGGAGGGCGTTTAAAGCTTGTGTCACGTCATGATAAGTGGCTGAATCATCGCTGTGCTTACATGGATAATTATCTTCGGTATACTATACAATCTTTTTCATATAAAAGTCTTACTTGATTTTTTTTTCATATACAATGGGGGCTAAAATAAAGCAGTCCTTGTATAAAAAAGAACTAATTTTTTGGTGAAGGTAAAACAACCGGAGAATCAACCCTGCTGTCCTAAAGCCGTTGACAAGTATGAGAAGACCCTCGGAGGATATGGAATTCAACGTACCGCGTTCGATGACAGGCTCCAGCAGAACCATCCAGAAGAGTACCACACGAATGAACGTGTGCCACCCCTTACCAGCGTGGAATACCCCATCATGGGGCGGTGGGCTTTCCAAGCCTTAAGAAGCGGTATGTCTTCTCCAAGCCCGCTTATTCTCATAAACGCCTCTCCCTAAATACACTCAACGAAGAAGAACCGTTAAGTAATCAGTAACGGCACAATCCAGACCGCATGTCGTCTTCTAGAAGGTCCACCAGTGTTCCCAAGGGTCCGGGACAGTCCAGGACAGCTCAAAAACTTTCTGAAGGTGTTTCTGCTGCGATGAATTCCTGCAGTCAAACCCTGCCGTCAGCGCGGGAATGGCGTTTCAACAGTGTCCCCCGAGGCGCTGTAGCTGAACCGTGTTGCACCCGGAGTCGTTCTGTTTGGGTACCGGTCGTCCTGGATACCAGGGTGACGCTTCGGTGACCACGGTCGCCTCAAGGTCGTATAATTCGTCGGCCGGCTCGTGGCCAATAAAAATAAGCTTTCTCAATTAGGTTCCCTTGTTGCTTTAGTTTGCCGGGCTACCCCTGGATGAACATCAGCAACGTGAGGCTACGAGTGTGTCGTGACATTTCGGGATGACCGTAGTGACGTCATGGGTTGTGACGTCTGCGGGTCGCCTTCTGATCACTTAAATGGCGTAACTCTATTTGTGGTCTATGCTCTAGGGCCTCGATCATTAGCTTTTGCGCCGTTACAGCCGAAGCAAACCAAACGTATTCCTGGTCCAAGAACTACTACTAAGCCTCGCAATGCTATCTAATTAAAAATGAATCCACAGGCTGGTCTTTTTGCTTGGTGAATTAAGGTTGCGCTCATTGGTGAACTTAGTAAAGCACGTAACGATATTCTACACAGATTGAGCACCATTCCCAATATTGATATAATTATCAAAAATATACGCGTACATGCATATTGTCAACTCAAGCGGTGAAGGTCAGTGTTTATAAGAAAACCTCTATTAGTCAAATATGCTATATTACCACTGTCACAATCGGGCTAAGAATAAAACAAAAAAAAACATCGTGCACGATTCACGTCTATTGCCAACAAGTGATCTCGTTAGTAGAAAGTGACCTTGATAGTTTTTTTTTCCTTGCACAAGTACGTAACCAGGAAAATCAACTTTGTTTATATCTTCCTAATTACCCCTTGACGCTCACGCTGAATATGTCCATTGTAAATCTGAAGTTACACACATACCGATAAAATTACGCAAAGAACCCAGATGATTGTTCTAAAGAAATCGACAGCAGCTTATCGACCATTTGGACATCTCGCAGATCAAGGTAGATCACAGACGCAGTTTGCACGCTCTATTGCGCATGCGTAAACAAAAAGAGCAACTCTCGAACAAGAAAAAGCGGGAAAAGAAACAAAAGTCCCCTGGAAGCCCGTCACGTCCGTGGCGGTCACGGTCC
Source organism: Ixodes ricinus (assembly GCA_037355805.1). Classification (NCBI taxonomy): domain Eukaryota; kingdom Metazoa; phylum Arthropoda; class Arachnida; order Ixodida; family Ixodidae; genus Ixodes; species Ixodes ricinus. Next base: position 3,812 of record JAZHYW010056086.1, read on the forward strand.
AGCACGTGCTCAGACACGTGACCAGAAGTCAGAAGAGCATCCGATGCTTCGAACAAGAACGCGGACACGGTAACCGACTCCGGACCTCGATATAATCGAAGAAACGAACGCCCCTCTGCGTTCTGAAACGTCACTAAAACTTGGTCATATCCATTCTATATATATATATTTTATTTATTTCTGCTTTATGAAGAAAAAAAAAGAAAACAGGTGCGTCAATCTCTAGAGTTTGTTGAAACACTAGAATCTATAGAAGATTACAAAAGCTTTTTTCGCTCCGGTTACCTAATAATATTTTGCGTTAATAAAACATGGTGGCCAATTGTTCAAGTACACGTGTTGGTTTTTTGCAAAAACCTGCATTTATGAGCCCTATATTCCTTTGCTTTCTCAGCTTCCCGTTTCTCTTGAGAAACCCAAACAAAGAAAGAATGAATTTGCTCTTGGCGTCATAATGTTAAGCACAGCGGGGTGCCGTTGGCCTCAAAATGACCAAAACAGTATTGGGCAGCATTAATTGCTGCGACCAATAAGCAGTTAGGAATACAATGCGTCACGAAGAGCCCCTGGTATCGTCTTGGTGAGGTAACGGTATGATGGAATAGAGGGCGATGCAGTTTCCAGCCATGTGCTTCCGTGTTATGGTGCTTTGACGCGTAATTTGCATTCGTATGCTGCGGTAAAAGGATAGAAAGTTTTAGGGAATCGTTTTTGCGCATCCAATAGGTACGATGGACCCTCCGGTATACGAACTGCGCGCATGCGAGTCTTCTATGCTAGCGCATGCGCAGCTCGTACCGGGAGGCCCATAGTACCGTATTGGGCGTGCAAAGACAGTTCCCTAAACCTCTCTATTGTATTTCTGATGTACCGTTTTATTGACCACAATACAAAAGTATGGCGCGGTGCCTTGGCGTCTGCTGCAGCATGGGGACTCGGTCATGGTCCTAAAATGTTACTCAATTATGATTACCATATTTTCCGGGCTATAGTCCGCACCCGGTGTATATAGAGCCCGCAAAACACCAATTTAGGCAAAAAAAGTGTTTTTTTTGCTTAGATAGCCTGCATCCGGTGCATAGTCCACACGCCGTGCTTAATCCGCACCTCGTGCTGTAGTCGACAGGAAAATCTTCTCATACACGGCGCACCCTGACGGATGTCTGCTTTCTTAGCTCACAAAAAAGCTTGTATTATGCCTAAATACTCTTTCGTTTCCCAATTCCGTCACGTCTTGTCACAATGAACGATCTTGAAAAACAAAAATCCCGTGTAGACCGCACGCGTAGATTGTCCGCACCTGCCATACATTTCAACTTTTTAAACGTGCATAGTCGGCGGACTATAGTCTGGCAAATACTGCTCTAACAACTTAAGAAACACAACGCGGGGCGAACCTTGAGAATTTTGTTTTATTGTTGCCCCGACTAATAAGATAGCGGCCTCTTAATCCATTAATCACGAACAAAAACGTCTTCGAACGTCACTGCTGGCGGCAGTTAGGAATCGTAAGCACGTCGCATTACCTTGAAACCCATGGAAAGCTAAATACGAGAAGAGTCAGTTACAGGAAAAGAAGGCGAGAGTAGTTGCAAGAAAGGAAAGTATGCTGGTCTGTGGGTTAGGAAACATTGCAATCTAAACCCTGAGACGAGGAAAAACAAAAATAACGGACAGTGCGAAACGAAATCTCAAACACAGCTGAGCTTATTCACAAGAAAAACGACAATAAATGCATGCCCACACAAAAGAAAAAATAAGGAAGATAAAGACAAGCGACCGCAAAGACTTGACCGAATCTGACCAGACAAACTATACTTCGTTTGAGCTTCCGTCCGAGCGCAGCCAAAGCTACGTGTAGCCCGAGCCAATCACACGCCGGCAATAGGTCACGCGATCTCGCCTGCACTTTTGTGTCACTCAGACTTGCGCCTATCTCAAATACTCTACTCAAGATACTCTATTAATGCGAATAGCATTCTTTGGATACTTCACGCACTTTTCGTCTATGTATCTATCTATCTATATCTGGCTATCTAACCTCTTACGCCGCGGGTCGATAAATAAATAAAAAAGACCGGCGCCGGCTGGGATTCGAACCGTTGACCCTTTGATCAGCAGGCAGACGCGCTAACCACAGAGCTATGAAGGCAGTCATTCAACGCTACTCTAAACGGTTGTTTATATCTTTACCATAGGACGCGCTTTACAGCGCTGTCACAGCTACCGGTGCGCGCGCGTTCCATGCACGAGGGCTCATTCCGCTCTCGTGAGGCTGAGCACGGCCGCTAGCTCACCCTCTCCCGCGCTCGGGAGAGGGTGATGTAGCGGCCGTGCTCAGCCTCACGAAGCGGAATGAGCCCTCGTGCATGGGACGCGCGCTTCAGCGGTAGCTGTGACAGCGCTGTAAAGCGCGTCCTATGGTAAAGATATAAACAACCGTTTAAATACCGTTGGTTGAGACTAGCTGAGACGCCAGAAAGTCTGGTCGGTACCATTTTGAGTGTTTGTGCGTATGGCGCGTGCTTTGCTCGCCTTCCTAAGTGACACAAACGCACGTGCTGGGCTGCGGAGATCGTGCGCAGGGCTGTGAAAGTGTCAACAAATTTAGAATCGCCTCAAGAGTGGGCTGGCGTATCTAGAGTGTGCCGGCCACCTGACGAACGCGCATAACTCCGCACCGTTTGATGCTATTCGCATTAACGTAGATAATCATTCCCAAAGGATGGGTTCTGCTGATTTTTTCAAATACTTTTTAAAGTATCTTGGTATCTTGCAAATACTTTTGATCGAGAGTATTTGATACTGTGTTTTAATTACATTTCTGAGTATCTTGTACTCATTATCTCAAATACATTTTTGACATTCCGCCATTCTCCGAGTTTTTCGGCATGAAGTGGCGTGGGCGTGGCACAAGCAAACGTGAACATTCTTTCGGGCAGCCAACTCCTGTTGTTAGCTCCAATAAACTACGGTGACTTAGACTGAGCACGTGAAAACATCACTTTTGTGCCGATTATGACTCATATTTTACACCAAAGTTTGTACAATGAAGACTTTCCCCTCGCCTTCCCAAAGGCGCCTTTTGTTTCCTAGAGTTTCCCCAAAATATTCTCAAACAAAAGGGGTGGTTTTACGGAAGTAAAGATTGCCACACTGAGGCGCAACGCAGACCGGGAAACGACCTACGACAACAATGCAGACTTCAGAGTCAAGAAAATAACAAATACAAGAAAATGCGAAGTGTACACGAAAAGAAGACACGTTTTATTGCTTGTTGTTTATTTGACCAATATTGCAAAACGTCGAGGTTTCTTCTGTTCCTTTTTTTTTTTTGTCGTCAGTCCGGCTTTTATTGATCTCGCGAACACTGTCTGTAAGCGAAAATTGATAAGCAGAGAACAGGACAGGAAACGAACTACGAGCTGGATGGCCCCTCAATATGCCAACAAAGCGTCTCCTAACGTTGAGTGTCTTTCTGAACGCAACCTACTTGGAGAAGGTGCGACCACTGCCGTGGCTATTATGTGCGCTCTTTTTGTTATCCATTCACTCATTTCCGTATCCAAAGTTCGTTTATATTGAACTCCCCATATAGGGAACATGGACTGTAGTCAAACGATGCGTCTAAGGTCCGCCGCAGTACGTGATATTCAGCAATGTCACTATTCGCAACTTTCAGCGATGGTGGTACCGCGGCGTGAGAATCGCGCTCCCTAGCTCCTGGATGATCGGCTTCAGAATAAAAGTGCTTGCCTACATCTTCCTGGTGGAAAAAAAAATGAAGTAAGGCGGCTCATATAAAGCAAAACTAGAATTAATTGCGCGTCGCAGACCAGCCTCTTACTGCTGTTCTACGACGATCATCCAGATGACAGCCCATTTTCATAGGCCCCAGCGCTCCCCTTATAGGTCGTGAAAGTTGCGAATAACTAAAGCGACCCCTTTTTTTTGTCCCAAAAAATGTTTTGTAACATGTATCAGTGATATTCTGCTCCATGTGGTTGGACTGCGCATAAAATTGCCTTACGATGTTTTTGTTTGTTTGTTTGTTTTCCATTTTGTGTTTTGCGTGCTAATAAACCATTCTGTTAAACCAGATTTGTGCAACTGTATAATTGTCGTTGTCAATGACGTCGATACAAATTAAGCAATGCGGAAGTATCTTCAAAAGTAATTGAATTACATTTCTAAGTATTTGTACTCTACTCAAGATACTTTACAGTGAAAGTAACTTGAGTAGTATTTTAAATACTTTGTGAAGCAGGTATTTAGTAACTAAACTTAAATACTTCTTTCGAGTATTTTGTCCAACACTGCACTATCCCTCCGTTGCTCCGCTGGTCGTCCGCGCTGCCCGCGCTCGCCGAGTAGCCAAGGGAATGTATTTCGTCTGCTACGGGTGTATCAACGGTATCGTCTGCTACAGGTTTAAAAAGTGCCCTTTCATGTTCTGAAATTTAGTCACAGGGGATGTCAGTACGTAGGCTGGCCGCTGGCGTCTGTGTCCGAGCTTTTCACCGGTTTGGCATAGTTTCGAGTGTAAGTACACGTTGGAAGGTGCTCGATGACTCGGCCGTTGATGTTTCCTTGTATTGTCTGGATATACCGAGGCTCGAGGTGCAGTCCTTTCCACCAGCTTCTCGGCGTTCAATGTGATCGACACGTAAAAGGGTGCCCTGATTTTGTCGCGTATCAGTGAGTTCTAGTGGCCCGGTTCGGTTAACAACTCCGCGGTACGACGCGGCCGGAGTCTCCTTCCGAATTTGAAAGTAGACATTCATTAGGACCTCTTGCGCCTGACGTCCAAACGTGCCTTTGCAAAAGACGTTTTGAAGCGACTCGGGGAGGAAAAAAGCGAAGCACATGATTCGCCCATTACGGGAATGAAATCACACAGAAGAACAGAGCGCTGCAGCCGTGTTGCCAGCAGATGTACTTGTTTTCACCAAACCACATGCATTTACATATATTAATAAAAACATAAACTTCAAATATTGAATTCCTTTAGTTGCAAATAATTCTCAGCCCTACCAATCTGGAATATTGTGCAATATTTACGCACGAAACAGTTATTTAAAAAAATAAATAATACTTTTACGGACTCCTTTGTGGTGCGTAGGAATGCTCTTCTCGAAGCTGCGAACCGCCCCTCAGCCTTTGGCTGCGCTCGAACGGAAGCTCAAACGAAGTATAAATCCCTCCAAGGTTAAAGGGATTATCCGGTGAAAACCGGACGTTCTTAAGATCTTGAGATGGTTACCTGGCGGGAGCCTAATATTAACATAGGCCATTTTTATTTTAATAAACGACACCCTAGGTTAGAGTAACCAATGACGGATAATTATACGAAACTCCATGCCAAATTTCGCAACTATCAATTGCTGCACTCCCATGTTTGATTTGACGTCACACCAGGCTTGTACTTGTCAGATCTTATTCTTCATTCCTCCGTGGGAACACAGTGCTCCTGACGCACCACAGCGTTCAACTTTACTCGCCCCTTTAAATCTCGCGGAGAAGTGTGGAGCGTGACAACCGCACAGCGAGAGTCCTTTTTCATTCACAAAATATTTTCTAGCGCAGCAAGCAGGATGGACCAGGTCGTAGCGTTCACGCGGAGGACGAAATTCGAAGGGTGCTTCAGTTTGGTGCGATCTTTGTTTTATGTAATGTCAGAGCCTCCGCTGCTCTGAAGGTGGAAGAGGGAAACGCCGTTTATGCACGCTTGGCTTAAAATACAATTACTCATTCTGGGAAGCACACAAAATTCAAATTTGTCGCGGAAGGTGCTCTTACAGCCATTGACAATGAGGTCTAAATGTATTCTTGAATACGAAATTTGACCGGATAATCCCTTTAATTAGATTGAAGGACAGCAACGGGAACGGGCACCTCTCCCAAGGACCTAAACAGATGAGTTTCACGAAGCTATGCGAACCGACCGAGACAGAACCCCTAATCCCCCTCTCCCATTTTACTACCGTAAGCCCCCTTCCCCAGCACACACACAAACAAATTACACTCCATATGCGAGAGAGAGGCCGGATGTATACATGGCCACTTCTGCGACTGAGACTTTTAAGCTTATGCATGCAGCGAATTTGCAGATTGGGGCCGTTTTGTTTTTGTGAATTGTAAGCTAAGTAATGATATTCCAACTCAAAGTCCCTTTTCCCGTCAGTTATATTCACCCCTTTTGAAAAAAGTAATTTGAAAAATTTGAAATAAATACCATAATTAACGTTCACAATGTTTCGTGCTGTGCGGCAAAGCCGCTATGACGAAGACGTCGGCTCGCTCCGAGTGATGGTTTGTCGTAGCTTTTCCCGTTCGGAGCCCATATTTTACTCAATGTATTGACCATCACAAGTTAGTACAAGGCACTGCAAAGTGCCAAGGGAGTTAAAAAATAAAATAAAAGATGGAGTCTTTTTGTTATATATATCGTCGCCCAATCTTGTTACATCTTGAGAAATGAGCTGCATTTCCGCATTAATAACAAGACAATTAAGGGTGGGCATGTTATCTTTATACATTCGTAAGATAATTTAAAGACGCGCGTTTTGGTCTGTTTTGTGCAGTATTATAAAACATAGTTTTTTTTTTTGCAAACAAGGTGTGAATATGTCTTTAAAACGCGTTTTAGACATGTTTGATTTTATGTGTGTGTGACATAGAAATCTTTGATCGGTATTTTAAATTTTTTGTGTATGCATCGTAAACCTTTTGTAAAAAGTATTAGAAAAGTTAGGGTGACGTGAAAGCTTTGATGAGAAATTGACGACTGTGCAAAGTAGCATCGTGAATTCTTCTCAATTTCCACGCCTCAAGCTTCTCTATTTTATATCTCAGCGAAAAAATTTTTTACTGCGTTCATACATAGCTGAATGTTCCTCCCAAGAAGATGGCTTTCATATACATTTTCAACAAAAATATCAATATTATGACCCGAAACGTCATTCTGACTGACGTGAATGATTTCATCTCAAATCGTGCAGGCAAAAAAAAAAAAATAAAATATATATATATATATATATATACTGTAAAACCCTTTATTGTCGCGGCCCCTATTGTTCTCGAATTGGTCACGGAGGACATAATCGCGGCCACTAAATTTCGCGAAATCCAGACGCCTGCATTGAAACCAAAAGGATAGAAATTTTCGCGTGCCCTTAAGTTTCGCGAATTTTTCAATTCGCGAAGTTCGCGAAAATTAAGGGCTCGCGAACAATAAGGGTTTTACAGTATATCAAATTTTAAAGTTTGTTGAACAAAATATGTTATGGCATCATCTCTAAAAACACAGTTGCCAAAAACCGCAAGATCTTCGGAGTTTTCGTTCTCGACTTATGAAGCTTAAAAAAGGCCACAGCGGAAAGCGGTATTTTTCACATCCGTCCTGGGTCGTATGTTTCACTCAATCTCCCGCCTTGGATTTTCCGTGTACATTATATTAGCCTTTTTCAACCACTCTGTGAGTACAGTTAAAAGGCTCTAATGCAATAAAATAATTTTAGGCGTTTTGCTTATTTTCCTTAAAATTGTCAAAAACGAACGTTCGGCAAGTTCTTGATGAACATTAAAAATTAGATACAATGGTGATCCACTTGGGTTACATCGATTTTTTATGTCGATAGAGAGGCCAAAATAAAATCACTTAGCTGTGTAAAATTGTCTTTGCGGTACGTAGACGTTAATATTATGCAAAAACTAAAGTGTATCAACTTTGAAATCAATTAAAAACTATTTTTCGCTAGATTTTATATAACATAGTCGCCTACTAGAAAAACAAGTCGAGAAAGTGTGTATTTTGTTCATATGTTCTATATTTATGCCTCAATATCGTCACAAAACGTGTTCGTTTTGCAATACCTAAGTCTTACATACCAACCTGTGTGTTTCTTTGAATTGTGAAAAAGCTTTGTTTAATTTTTGTCTGCGCTCGGAAATCAAACATAAGCGCAATCTTCTGGCATTTAATACTTATTTTTATTTTAGTAAGAGCGGGAAACCATGAGCAACATGTCTAATCAAATCAGCAGGCCTAGTAGACTTTGATTATGAAAAAGGCACACATGATTTTTTTTATTTATAAAACACTCATTGTAAACTACCATGACTAGCGATTACCTGTCATATTACTAACACATGAAAGTCACCACATGATTGATATGTTATATAAAATTCTTCATGAAACCAAGCGATAGGGTTTGTTCAGGGCACATTGCACAGGATTGCCAGCTGTTGACGTCACGGTTTTTTACTTCCGTATTACACAAAAGCGAGGACACGGAAACGGTCCAAAACGCACGAAGAGATACACGGCACATTCTTCAAAGAGAGCTGTATTAAACAAGTTCGATGTAACTGTCAATTAGTTTGGGGCTTTTTGCAGTGTCTATATCAGCTACTCTGTCCACAGTTACAGTGTTGAGTCTGCCGACACGCACTCACTGATGGTCAGAAACCATTCGGTACATAAAGCGTTATCATTCTATGCCATAGTCTTAGCAGATAGGTTCGGTTATTCCGGTGTTTCACAATTATTTTCTAGGACGACGGTGAAGCTGGCTTCCGATCCTTCCGCTTCTTCCACACGTGTGAGGATCAAATTCCCCTTGGGGGACTTTCCTCCTTTAACTCTTTCTTCTTTGATTCCCAAAGACGGGTGATCTCCCCTTGGAGCATCGAGACTAGAATGATTCTTTTGATTTTCAGGCTGAGCGCTTCAACGAAGGTTTTGCGCGTTTGTTGTAGAATTAAACTGTGTAGTTGACAAGTTATGAATTGATGCACGATGCATGAGCACGCCGCCCACTTTGTCGCACGCGTTTTTGTTATGCCGTGATGCTGTGCATTTCCATTTGGTGGCAACATTCTTCTTCTTAAACTCGTACACCTGGTGCCTGTTTTTGAAGTGGCTCGGAGCGCCGTCCGAAACATAGACGAGCTCAGAGAAAATGGGTAGAAGTTCCTCCAGCTGCCCTTCGATGATGTTCAGTACAAACACCGCATGTGCCATGTCGTGGCAAACGTCGTCGCTCACAACACCAAAGCCCTAGCGTTCCTTGCTTGGTCGTAGCTACGCAGGTAAAGATAGACACCATCTTGTTTTTTCTATGATATTCCTGTATACGCCGCGTTGCATCACAATACTCTAGGCTTCAGCAAAATCAAAGTGCAAAATCACAGTACGTGACTTTACGTGCGCTTTCTCGGGCCATATGGCTTTTCTTTGAGCGCACCGGATGTAATTGTGGGAAATATACTTTTTGACCCACTTTTCGGACTCGTTAAGGAATGCCGTGGCTCCCAAACGTTTATAACTAACTCGCCGCCACACTCCCACAAGGCCAACTCCAGTTCGTTTTGCTATGCTAAGAGTCGAACTTAGCAAGTTCGACTCCTAGCATAGCAAGAGATACATTCCTCATATCGGAGCCGACTTCGCATGCTATACTCTGTTTCACCCTTATGATGTACCGCAGGAAAGGCTACAGGCGCGAGCTCCTTGCTCTGGGGCAGATATGGGCGGCACAAGCTCTCGTGGATTAAGGGCAGCTGCCAAAGCTATGAGCTCGCGCTTCTAGCGTTTGCTGCGGTACAACGTAAGGTGAAACGGAGTATAGCAGAAAACAGTCTTTCGAAGGGTTTTCACAGAAGAACAGTTTTTGAACGTCTTAAAAAGTCACAAACCGTCCTGTTGCATTCGAGAGTAAACCGTCCAGTTGTAAGGCAGATCGAAAAGTTAGCGCAGCAAACGCATACGCATTCTTCGTGAACTGGGTGTTTTTTTACCCCCCTGGGACGAAGAGAATAAAACTATGTTAAGCCGATCTTTGATTCCGGATGGGCTGCTTTGAATTCTATACAAGTTTTCCTAATGGATTGTGTCAAAAAACACTTAGAAACAAATGCTTCTTGACTGTCAATAAAAATCCGCACCACGCCTTTCTTATTAGGGCTTTCCCTCGTGCAGTGAGCGGCATCAGATGTGCAATAAGAAAGCGCCAGTGCGATATCCTTTTCGTATAGAGGATGTCCCTCGTATCGGTCAGCTGCCGCCCAAACTCCCATTTCTTTCTTCAGCTTCTTCGACTTATCTAAAGTGTGCATCGTGGCTTCCGGGATACTTTTCAGGATATCTTTTTTGAAATATGAGATGGCAAGAGGGATAGGAGGCGGTAGCGTTCTTGCTGTGACGTGCACTTGGCATAGGCAACACGCAAATTGCTCATCTATTCTTTGCACGAAGAACATGGCTCCCTCTGATCCACATTTGTGGGCGCTTTGTAGAAATCTTTTAGTTTACGGCCAATTTTCTTTCGGAAATCCTCCATAGCCTCCAACTGTTTTCGCTTAATGTAGGTCGTGCGAATGGTAGGACTTAAGTTTGATGGAAGTTTCAATGAAGTGACGCTTACTTCTGCAGCATCGATCGTCTCAGTCACTCCTTGAAACAGGAATTGTTGAATGAAGAGTCCGCTGGTGGGAGGGATGGCGAGAATGACGTCGATGATGGCGTTTTTGTTATCGCTGAATTTCCTCAATGTCGCTGCGGAATCTCCTGAAGCAATTCACGCAGAGCGCGTCTTCAGAACTTACAGACTCGGCACCCTCAGCCGGCAGCGCCCGTTTCAGCAATCCGATGCTCAGCTCTGAAGCATTATCTACAAAGCGCCCGCAATCGATTTTGCGTTGTTACTCTGTAGATTATCTGCACAAATTAGTTGGTGTTTACTGAATTTGCCAGTCATGGCCCAGGTCTGCATTTCTGGCCTTTATGAAACACGGGGTCAGGTTTCGTTCACTCCGACTTTGGGAAACCGAGTCTTCGGTGCTTTGGGGTCCTCGCGGATGAAGCAGAGATGTCCGTCCCCCCTTTCTGTGTATCTTCCTCATGTTTAAGAACAGGGCCTTTTCAGGGATAAGGTCGGCTGGCTTTCTCGGTAACCGGACAAAAGCTCACCGGACAAAAGCACACCGGACAGAAGGTCACCGGACTAAAGCTCACCTGACAAAAGCTCACCGGACAAAAGCTCACAGGACAAAAGCTCACCGGACAGAAACTCACCGGACAGAAGCTCACCGGACAAAAGCTCACCGGACTAAAGCTCACCGGACAAAAGCTCACCCGTTTTTTCACAAACCCGGACAAAAGCTCACCTCATTTTTTTTATTTTCTTTTTGCTACCCTTGGCGAAACAGGGGCTGGGATAAAGTGCGGACGCGATGGTCATTGCACAATTTTTAGGAGAACTGGCATTCCTTCCCATGCAAAGGTGTCGACAGATAAGCCATAACAGACAGAGAAGCAACGATTTGGGATCAAACTGAGTTGAGCTGAAAAAGCGAAGTCACCCTTTGTCGATCTCGCTTTTTCATTGTGCTTATGTCACGCTAAACGCGCACATAAAGGTTCGGCACAATGTCTCTTCATTACTAATCATGGGTTTTCTTGGGGTTCAGGTTAATATTTGAAGTGAATGGCTAAGAAATTTAAATTCATTCCGTCATTGAGCGTCGTAAATGTATTTGAAATCAAGGATTATCTCAGGATGTTGTGAAAAGGGAAACTGAATGCAAAACTGGGTTCGAGAAGTTTGTCGGCCACGCCCATCCAAGCGTCTGGATGCTAATTGAATGCCCATAGGAAAATCAGGCGCTCGTTGACACGGCATTGGCACATGCCCGTAGAGGTGAGCCCCCAGAGAAGTGGGTGCGAAAAACCACTCTGCGACAGCAGAATCGTGTGAAAATATTTTCGAGAGATTACAGGTACACCCAGATCTACCAAGACTGCTGGAGCTAGTGGGGAACTTCATTTGCTTCTAAGCAATCGATAAACAAACTTGTTTCTACTCTAAGGAACAAACCACGCGCCTGTCAGATTTAATCTATCGTTGCATTTTAGTGTCGCACGCATGCACCTAAGTTCTCCGCACTCGTGCTAAGACCAACATGAAATTTTCTCCTGGTGAGCTTTTGTCCGGTTCTGTGAAAAAATGGGTGAGCTTTTTGTCCGGTGAGCTTTTGACCGGGATTCGGTTTCTCTGTCATCATCGCTCGGCCCAGATAGCCCAGACTGTTTATTGTTGTTTCCTTGCGGAACAAACTCATGGGGCGAATCTGAGGCTCCTAATTGGCCTTTCATGAACCATGACAAACGGGCCCGGGCCCTTTCAACAATTAAGCGGCGGCTCCTTTTCTGACTCCACACGTTCCCTTGATTTATACGCAGTAGAGAGAAGAGTGGGCGCTCGAAGCTTGGGCAAATACGCGGCATCATTTCACGCGTGCACGGATGGCACTGTATCCAAGATTTGCTCACATCCCTATTGAAACCGGCCCAACTTCACATGTGCGACTGCGGGAATCGGGATTGCTGTCCCACGCCGCCGACGTTTTAGCGCGTACGCGGCGTTGTTTTTGTCGGCAGAGCTGTTGTTGACCGCCGGTATAGTAAGGACGTGTTGTCCTCACCCTCCTGGGTGGTTGTCATTGTAGGCCGCGTCAACGCCACATTCGTCATCGTGCCATTTCATTCCTTGCAACACAGGGTTCGCTGGTCGGTTCACTGTCAATGGCCGTCTTATCTTATATGACGAGCGCGAAAGGCCATGGTCATCTGCTGCTTCCGAAAGAGCGGGACGGTCATATAGGCCAATTAGGGCCCCGGAGATTGACCCGGGGTTTACTCCGTGAGCACCCTATCCAAGGACACACCTCGCCTCTCTCCTGCTGATTGTAGAAACTGGAAAAAAGTTGGCGCAGTGCGCGGCGTGTCGTGTTCGTGTATCCCTGATATTTTTCGGTTCCACTTAGGTAGCAGGTTCTCACGTACATTTTTGCGTTCCTAGGCTGCGAGTGCTATAAAAGTATTATTCGACGCGCACACTATATCTAGGACGAAGTAAACATTTAATCGAGGAAACATAAAACTGATCCAGTGTGCAATTTCGAAGTTGGAAGATTAAAAAAAAATCGATATTCGTAGTCAACAAATTTTGTGTGTGTTGAACGTAAAATAAAAACTTAGATTGTGGGAAAAGAACCAATGTTTGTTTTCCAGAAGGTACCTGGTTTGTTAAATATTCCGGAATAGGTCATATTTAGGAGCTTGTCAGAACTTTCCAAATACGTTGAAAAAGGAAACCTTTCACATTCAAAATAATCCTCAGAGTGATAACAACTTAAACATATTCACCGTATCAATCATAGTCTGTGAGTATCATAAAGAGAAAACCTAATGGGATTTAGAAAAAGCTGTGATAAAAGGGGGAAGGGGTCAAACGCAACCCGCGAAATGTAAGGAGAATACGAGGCGCTTCCATGAACATAAACTTCACAGCGCCAAGCGCCACCCCCCTTCCCCCCTCCCCCCCCCCCCCCAAAAAGAAAACAAAAAAACCCCTGAAGTTTCGGCCCTCTTCCTACTATATTGCGAGACTACGAACAGATGCTCCTCCGTATTCAGTGTTTTTATTTCTTTAAAATCTGCCGATTTTTACGCACCAAAAATTTACGACGCCCGCTGGTTTGTTGAGAAGTATTGCTTTCTATTTTGAACTGCTCCAATGTAGCTTGCCGCCTATGATAAAATTTAAATGAGCAATAAATATAACAGGGTGGAATTACTCTATTTTTTATCTGAGAACGTTGAAAAAAAGTGAAGAAGATCATCCAAGTTTGTAAAGACGCGAAATTGGTAAGTCCGTCTCGAGCCGTAAAAGCACGTTTTTATACAATATTGCGGCCTAAATATAGAACATACGAACAAAATACACTTTTTCGACTTGTTTTTCTAGTAGGCAACTATCATATCTAAATGTTAGCAAAAAAAAAAAAAATTAAGGATGTTTTTTTCTTTAGAGGATCATCTCAAGGTTGATTCTTTTTGTCGTTTTTGCATAATATTAATGTCAACTTACCGCAAAGGGAATTTTACACAGTTAAGTGATTTTATAATATACATTTGAACGGTTTTAGCGCACAGATATGAAGAAGAGAGAAGGGACAGAAAAGAGCGCTCTTTTCTGTCCCTTCTCTCCTTCATATCTGTGCGCTAAAACCGTTCAAATTTCTAACTACCAACTAGCCCAGTTATCAACCCTTTTATAATATATATAAAGAGCGTATTTCGGGCTCTCCATCGATATAAAAAATGTCGATGTAACCCAAGTAGTTCACAAGTATCTAAGTGTCAACTTTTATTAACAATTAACCGAAAGGGCTTCTTTGATATTTTTAGGGAAAAAAGCGAAACGCCTAAATTATTTCATAGCATTAGAGCCTTTTAACTGTACTCACAGAGGGGTTAACAAGTTTGGTATAATGAAAACTGAAAATCCACGGCGGAGATAGAGGAAAACATGCGACCCACGACGGATGTGGAAAACACTGCTTTCCAAAGAACTTGCGGTTTGTGTCAACTATGTTTTTAGAGACGACGCCATACATACATATCTTTTCAGCAAATTTAAAATTCCACCTTTTTTGCCTGCACGATTTGAGATGAAATCATCCATATATATTGATGCCACATGACCTATGGAATACAAGACATTATATAGTCTTCTACACAAATTAAAATGATCACTTCTTAAATACTGCATTTCATGCATTACATAAAACTTTGAAGGTAGGTTGCTGTACATTTTTTGTTATGCTTTTTTAGTTTATCATAGAATATTCCGACGTGACTCTGGACACACTTTAAAGTGATTTCATTTTCATTCAGCTCTGGTAGGAAGCTTAAAATTCCGAATTACGAGTTATTCTATTAAAGGGGGTACACCGATTGAAAAACACGCGGGGGGAGGATTGGTATTCACTTTCGAACTTCGGCATGTGGTGACCAAGATGATCATAAAGTGTGAGGGTATGTCGTCGTAACCTGTCGGCCTTTATGTCTCTAAGATGGAATCGATATTTATTGGCGTCTATTTTACCGAGCAACTCCCCCGGCAGTTAAAACCTGTGCAGTGCACAAAAGCGAGCCAATGTCCGAAATAAATTAATGGTGGGGGTTTGAGTGGACTACATCAAATAATGCGTTAACTTAAACAACCGGCTATAAGAGCACAACATCGGAATAACCATCTGTCACCGACGTCGTATAAAAGAATGTAACAGACGCAAATATAGAGGGGAAAGATGATACAATTAGTTCAAATAAAAGTTCGAAGAATCACGTACCATTTGAAGGACCGCAGCGTCGTCATGAAGTTTTGGTCAGGCAGTGCAAAAGAACGACAATGACTAAGGCGTACTGTAACGGTCAAGGATGATTATTGTATACAGGATGTTACTTTTTTTGGTCTTGAATTAAAAAAAAAAAAGAGAACTTGCTTTAAGGTTTTTGCGCTTCGGGGCGAAAATGGTGGCCATGGCTGCCACTAGAAAACAGGCCAGATAAGGTAATTAGTTAGCCCAATTACCTAAAATTTGTAATTTTCTTTTAGGTTTTCGTTTCTGGGATAATAAACTATTTGGAGAACTGACATTTGACCTCAGTATGGTCTTAAGACCGTACTGAGGTCTGCGAGAAGTGTCACCTTCGTTCAGAGCTTCAAATCAAAACTGAGCGGGCAAAGTGCGCCAGAGACGTCGATCCTTCCGTCCTTTCCCGGTTCCGCAAGTTTAACCGGCTGCGATAGCGCCGCTTTTTATCCACCCCAAAAACAAACATTTAAAAAGTTACTGAAATGTTTATTTAATTAGCTAAATAATTAACCTCTTTTGCCTCTTTTCCAGTGGCCGCCATGGGCACCTACCTGGCCCAAGGGCCCAAAAACAATCTCAAGCGCAAGTTCCTTCTTCTTTAGTTCTGTGCCGACTAAAATAGAGCACCCTGTATAGAAACCCATTTAACTTTTCCGGGCACGGCACCAACCTTCTTCGATGATTAATGCTCTTCATTAAATCGGCACTTTCGAGAGGAAAAAAGTAAAGAGATGGGGAGGAGCTAAGATGTCGGAAAAGTATCAGCTGAGTCTGTTGCATCACCAAGGTCAGGCCGCTAACGGAATCGCACACGCAGAGGCAGCGGTAACCCTAGGAATGAGGAAATTTTTAAGGAACTGGATTTGGTTGTTGCTTTTTATTGGTGCCCCTCATGCGTCGACTTTGTAATCCGTGCACTGCAGGAATTGCAGTACAGTTGCCCATCGCATCCCAAAGAAGCCGAGAACGCCTTTCTGCCCATTGGAAATGCCAGTGTGTGGTTACCCTTGCCCCGGTTTTGCAGTGCCCACACCTTATTTAATCACTCTAAATTGGACAAAATGTGCCAAGAATTTTCGCGGAACGCATTGCATCGTTCGTACAGCTGGCCCTGAACAACATTCCGTCGTGCATTGGGTACGATCACGTTTATAGATGATGAGCAAAAAAATTAGCTCCAATCAATATGCGACATATTCTTTTTCGATGGAAAATCCACGTGTCTTGTTAGAAAAAAGATACCGCTGACTGGGGACATTTTGTAGTTGCCTTGTACTTTTTAAACGCTTGTATTTTCCCCAGCACGCGAACTCCCTTCTCGGTCGTACCGATCATCCTTGCAGTGCATGCAGTGGGGTTTTCCTTAAGGCTTGCTGAAACTAGAGGCACGAAATGAGCTCGCGACCACCCAGCCGCCATACCCATGTTAAACGTAAAGCGTTCATCATTTCTTTTTTTTTGCGATGTTGATTGGTTGCATGGCTGAGGCGGAGGAATTGTGAGTAGCACGGTTCCTGGAACAATTCTTTTCTAGTAAGACAGCAACTAATTAGAGAAATTCAGAATTGTCGTGTTGGTAAGCGGAACTACGCATCTAAAGAAAGATATAAACATTCTCAGTCCGGATTTTCACTGTGCCGTGTCCCATGCAATGACGTGGTCTAGATAGCGTCTAGGGTTTTGTTCCCCTTGCACTAGACTTCTAACATGATCACCCTTCGTTCTAGGCTTTGAATTCAATAAAGTCTGTTGCTAGTTTGAAGTTTGTCGTCCCCCTCTTATTTCCTTCCCGAGTTTGTGATTGAAGACACAGAAGTCTAGAGAATACCAGTGGTGTTTTCCTAGTTCCCCGGTTCCATCCCCGTGCTCTCTACCGCAGTCTATTATATATATATATATATATATATATATATATATATATATATATATATATATATATATATATATATATATATATATATATATATATAT
This sequence comes from Ixodes ricinus, assembly GCA_037355805.1. Classification (NCBI taxonomy): domain Eukaryota; kingdom Metazoa; phylum Arthropoda; class Arachnida; order Ixodida; family Ixodidae; genus Ixodes; species Ixodes ricinus. Next base: position 21,011 of record JAZHYW010056086.1, read on the forward strand.
ATATATATATATATTCGCCTCGAGATCGAACCGTGTCGCCACCGTGCGGCCGAAATTGGAAACTTGCGAAAGCGGGGATACCGCCGTGCGTCGTCTGCTACGGGCGCACGTTCAGAAGTGTGGACATCGACGACACAAGCCCGTTTCTGGCTGAGCTTGACCCTCCTTATTAAATGTTTGATGTTTTAATTGTCGTTTCTTCTTAGTAAAGGTTGTGTTGTATCGTTTCACATGCGTGAAAATACAGCAAAGCGATTATTATTAAGTCGGAAGCTTCCATAATCTTAGTGTGTTGGTTCGTATACAACCGCTTGTCCCACGTATTTCTGTTTTCTCGCACGAGCAATAGCTTTCATAAAACATTAAATGCTCATTGGAGCTGTGGTTTGATTAGAAAATTAACCCGACTGATCGCTACCCTTTAATAGACTAACCAACCGATAAATCCGTTCGTTGATTTTTCGCCGGTCATATTGCATGAAAGAAGTTAAAACTACACATTTTTTACTATTTTTACTATGTCATAAATGGCACATTGCATTCCAATTTTAAACTTCTCGTTGTGACGCCTAAATATGAACACGGGAAGCCTTTTAATGTGAAGTAATTTTTAAGTTATTATTTGAACAGTATAATCACCCTCGGTGACAATCACAAGCACGTTGAAGTGGTTTACCGTGCAAGCCTGTGTCATAAAAGACAAAGACGTCAGAAATATTAGAACAGACATCTTTTACTTTTTGCTGACTTTCTCCAGCACAAGATTCCGATTAAACGGCAAAAAAAAAATCGCAATCAGAGCATTACTGGAATAATCTAAAGATTAATCGATGAACTGCCCAGTCCCGATATGCGTTAGGTGAGGGCGGAGGGTGATCGGAAAGTCTCGTGAAGGTCGCTAGCCTTCTTCAGTAAAAGAGTGTCGCTGCGGCCGATGCTGTCTGTATCGTGGTGCGGGTTGTTTGCTGGAGTTGCAGAGTCTACTGTGTTTGAATAGAAGATTATTTAGCCAGAAACTTATAATATTAGCCTATTGACATCCGCGGCACTCACCAAGAAGATTGAAGCGGGTGAACCCACACTACAGAGAAGATAATTTAATAACACCAACGTTGCTGCGTTACTCGGTTACACTTGTTCATTACACTCGCGGCAGATATATTAGAACAGTCTGTTTCACTTGTTTCAGTTGTGCTGCCAATGTGCAGTTTGCGGATCGTAACTAGAAGAGGCACTCTCTCCTCATCGCAACGTAGTAGAATTGTTCCGACTCCGAAAAACTTACCCACACCATGGCACAGTAAAGGGAAACATTGACTGCAGAGGAACTTAATAGCACGGCAATTTTCGATACAGCACTGACTTCTCTTCATGTTAAATATTTATATTACTGCAAAAGCTAAAAGTTAAAAAAAATTCATCGAACCTGCGATTTCACAGCCCACAGTACCATTATTATGTTATCCGGGTCGGAATTCAATGTTTTGTAGAACTCCCACGCTGGTAAACCGATACATATATTAAAAAAAAAATATAATATATATATATATATATATATATATATATATATATATATATATATAACATAAATAGAGCAGATCACCCGGAGACAGGCATCCGTCGTGGTGATCCATGCTTCCCAACGTCTGCCTAGAGCAGACGACGCATCCCCACGAGCGATTATTTAAATTTAGGTCGTACACTGGTAACACAATTCGATCTTCACTGAAGCACCGGACGGTACCGCACCATTTTCCGCTATAATTGTTTTTCCACCGACACTATGCGACAAAATAAACGCAAGAATCTACGCCGTCTCGCGCGCGAACGTGGAGAGCCTATGGGGCGGCCGTGCTTCTATCCCCGCTTTGATGATGATGATAGCGCGACAGTAGCGCCACCTCTAGGTCGATCTCGAGGCCAATATATATATATATATATATATATATATATATATATATATATATATATATATATATATATATATATATATATATATATATATATATAGACGACAGCCTGTCCTTATGGGAGGGGAGTGGTTCCCAGGTATCTTAAAAGACGGGCCCTTTCCGACATTTGCAAGCTGAAATGACGTGCCACGTCACTGCCGCAATTCGGAACTAGCATGGGCCTTAAATTAGCAACGGCTCTCATCTACCCAGTTACGCGAATTTGAAACTAACAGTACACAGAGAGCTGGTCACAACTTCAGTCTGCCGAGACCGGTGGCCGGGAAGGTCTAATCGGTCAAGGCGTCGCCCGGTTAGGCGATAAAAGGGTATTCACTTGGGCTGCCAGTTGGTGGTACATTTTCGGATTAAAGGCACTAAAAGACGAGGACGAGTAAAAGAAGACACACACACAGTAGAGCGCCTTGCAACTGAAGGTTTAATCTGATTTAACTCTACTGTGTGTGTGTCTTCTTTTACTCGTCACCTCGTCTTTTAGCGCTTTTAATCCAAAAAAAAAACGGTTAGGCGAAGCGTTGCGGAGTTTCGATCCCCGCTCCAGGCGCAATTTTTCGCCCGCATCTGTCCACCCAAGACATACTGCTTCAGCTCAAGGAGGAAGTGCTGGACAGCTTGAATAACCACAGCAAGCGGTCGATCTTGACCCTAGACATTAAGGGGGCATTCGATAACATTTCACACCAGGCCATCCTTCAAGGCGTCGCATCCACTAACTGTGGCGAGCGCACATACAAATACTTCGCCTCATTCCTCACCAACCGCACGGCAACAGTGGGTATCGGACACCTTCGATCCGACACGTTCACAACCATACCAAAAGGCACGCCACAAGGGTCGGTAGTGTCCCCCTACTGTTTAACATCGCCATGAAGGACTTGCCACCTCTACTACAAGCCATCCCGAACCTACATCACGCCATCTACGCAGACGATCTAACACTCTGGGTTTCCACCGGATCACCGGGGGACCAGCAAGACGCACTTCAAGCAGCCATCCAGGTGACCCAACAATACCTGCAACCCAGGGGACTCGAGTGCGCCCCAGAAAAATCTGCCCTTCTAACGCTGTGCAAGAGAACATACAAGAAAAACACAGACCCCATACCAGATCCAGAGCTCACCATTGACAACCAACCCGTCCCCAACGTCCCACACCTTCGCATCCTGGGCCTCAACATACCAAAAGATGGCTCAGGCGCCCAGACCATCCTCTTCCTGCAGCGCACACTCACCCAACTCATGCACCTCATCCGTAGAGTCTCCCATCGCCACTTTGGACTACAAGAAACGGACACTCTGCGCATCATTCAAGCTATCCTCATCAGCCGAGTCACGTACGGGACACCGTACTTGGCCCTGAAATCCGCGGAGAAGGAGAAACTCAACGTTGCCATACGCCAAGCCTACAAGGCCGCCCTGGGACTACCCCCAAAGACGGCCACACGAAAACTCCTACAGCTCGGCGTCCATAATACATGGGAGGAAATACAAGAAGCCCATCGAGTCTCACAATTCACCCGACTCAAACTCACACCGGCAGGCAGAGCTACGCTCAGCCGGCTCGGCTACACGCCTCCTGCAGATTGCGAGCAGAAGAAACGCATCCCTCTCGCCATCCGACATTCCATCAAAGTCGCACCTATCCCAAGAAACATGCACCCCATCTACAACAAGGCACGCCGAGAAGCCCGGATACGAGCCCTCAAAATCCAATACGAACACTCCCCGGACTCTTCTTTTACTCGCTACACGGATGCTTCCCCGTACCCCCAACAACCAGCCCATGCCGTGAGCGTCACCGACGCCCATTGCAAAGAACTGACGACAGCTACAATCCTCACTACGTCTATCGAGACAGCAGAAGAGCTCGCCATTGCTTTGGCGGCCACCACTGGCGACGAGTATATCACTGTACTGACCGACTCTCAAGCCGCTTGCCGCAACTTCCTACTAGGCCGCATATCACCAGCGGCCCTCAAAGTTCTACAAAACGTGCGCCAGCTCCCGGAACTCCATATCGTCTGGACCCCCGGACACGAGTCCTTCGAGGGAAACGAAGCGGCACACGCCGCTGCCCGCGCTCATACACACCGGGCCGTTTCTCAAGAGGGCAACGACACGCAAACCCCATGCACTTTCAAACCCACTCCTCTTCAGAAATACGCGGACATCCTCGCTCATTACCGCCACGAACGACGACAGTTCCCGCCACCGCACCCCCACCTATCCAGAGCCGAAGCGACCGCTTTTCGCCGGCTACAAACTAACTCGTATTCCCACGGCACTCTACTGCACGCTATGTACCCCACCCTCTATCCTGCTACCTGCAACTTCTGCTCCCAGCCTGGCACCCTGTACCACATGGTCTGGGAGTGTCAGCAAACCCCATCCCTTGCCCCCAACCCTCACGCAACCTACGAGCAGTGGGTGGGCCAGCTGACCAGTTCCGACCTCTCAGCCCAGCGTAGCCTGGTAGAGAGGGCCCGGGCAGCCAGCGCGGACCAGGGCTTCCCGGACTAGAGGAGGCCCCCCACCGGGCGGGCGCCCAACCATCAGCGCCTGAAGCTCCATTTATTAAAAGTTTATTCCTCCTCCTCCTCCTCTTTCCCTTTCACTTTCCCTAACTTTATTACAATAAAGTCAATAACCACTTTCTCCCTCTTTGTTCAGAATAATATACGGCTGCACTGTCAATCTTTAAATATTTATTTACATATATATATATATATATATATATATATATATATATATATATATATATATATATATATTTGATGCAAACGGTGGCGCCCCCTGGTTTCCCCATCTTTTTTATCACGGAATTGATCGCCCCGTGCACAGCGCTTGTCTGTCGTACGTGACCTGTTTTTTGTCCTGCCTTTTGTGCGCTTTTTATTTCATCATTATATAAAGGGTGCTGATGAAGCATAAGCTTACGATCAGTGCAGTGGACTCGGACTGCATGAGCAACGCCCGTTGTGAACCTTTATTTCGCTTGGCCATCATTACTGGGTGGCAAAAACATGTATGGAACAAGTGAGAGGTATTACACTGGTTCTAGTTGCCTCGAACAGTCTCTCGCCAGTGTATTGTGTTAAGCTTTTTTGTCATGTCTGAGCGTAGCTTCTCGTTAATGAACAAAATATAAGGGTATAACTGAGTTGCGCACGTTAAACATGGACGCCTGTCTCAGGCACCGTTCACTTTTTTTTTTTCATTTCTTGTAAGTTTTATTGTAACACAAAGTTCCTTATGTAACATAAAACAAGACATTTGGTCATATGCAAAAATATGTTCCAGACACTCACTTAAACGATCAGATGATCTGCTCACCAAAGCGACACTTTACGTCAATTCTAATAAATGAGATATAAATATAAAAAATGAATGCGGAGCATTCCTTTTAGGACGTTCGCATTAACTGTTCTTCAAAAGGAATGGCGGATTCGTAAAGCTATATTGGGAATCTCAAAACAATATGCTTGGGAGTAGCACCGAGAAAAGTCTGCTTCTGTTACTAAGGTTAAAAAATCGACCAACGCCTTGACACCGACAAAACTCGGATTCCTGGTTCAGGAAGGAGGTTGGTTGCGTTCAGAGCGACGGAAACGACAGCAAGAACCGGGGGGAAAAGTGTTCCGCTGTACAAATCGTGACCAGCAATGCAAGAAGTAGGCTTAGAAAACAATAATCAGTGACAGCCGTCCCGGTCTTCTTCGTTATTAGAGAGCTTCAATCGATCGTACTCGATATCTCCGATGTCCCCGATAACGATACGATTCAGCGCACAGGGGCGGCTGTGGAGTACTGGGTATCGTTATCGGAGTCACGGGAACACCCTTACTAAAACTCCCTATTGCTGTCGTGTCGGTTGTTGTGGGACAAATCCGGATTAAAATATCTGAATCAGCTTTAAGTTTCTTAGCGAATCTTCTGCGCTCACGATATTTGTATTCGAATAGTCGAAATACCTTTAACAAATACAGTTATTTTTTTTATTATGTGTAAAGTTTATCAGCTTTAATTCGCACTGCTCTTTTTTTAGTTCTGCTTTTTTTTTTTCCTTTGAACTGCGAAATTTCAGACATTATTTTGCTTCCTAGGCTTTTTGAGTCGGGTCGTTTTGTAGATTTTTCCCCATTTAACCCGATCTTTGCCCTCAAGATCTACCTCTTCCCTCCCTCCCTCATACCATACGCGTCTTAAGTACGAGGTCCTACCCTAAAGACATAATGCTACTCACTTTCTATACGTTATTCGTAATAAGTAAGAGAAACACTAAAACGAGTCGCGCAGCGTTTGCCTTGGTACGGTGTACAGTGTAAGGTTCGGCGTGTGCCCGCGTGAACATGTGTGCGCGTCCATAAAAGAGCGGGCGCGCAGCGAGAGCAGCTTTCTCGCTGACAGAGAGTCTCAGCAAACAATGCGAGCCCTCATCCAACTTTCTCCCTCCCCTAATTTTTTTCTCCTTTCCTCGTATGAATTGGTATACCGGTTGTGCGTTGGCGGTTGCCGTACACTGCTGGCAGCATCCTCGCAAGGTCGACCGGTTGGCAACCTTGGCCCTAACCAAAGACGCCAGGACAGCAGAAGCGCCTAATCACCGACAGGTTCCGAGTTATCCAGGCAGACCCGACTCGATCGCATCAATAAAAACATAACGTAACGTGAAATGTATTGTATACTTACCTCGCCGAATAGAAATGAATTGAGTAAGGTAAGCAAAACCAGACTTGCAATATATATCAACTGAGTGAACCCAACCGTTTTATTTCCAGGGCGTGGAGTCCTTATGTTCTGGGGAGTTAAGTATATCCATATTTAAAATATAACGTAAAATAAAACGTGTATTAACGGTGCCAAACCGAATTGGGCCTGACGTAGCACTTACACTGAATTACTCCTCCCTAAAAACATTCTCAGTCAATCAATCAATCTCCCTTCCCCAACTTTATTTAACAGAATCCACACGAAGCCTAATCATTCTGCTACAATTATTGTAATCTCACCCCCATTAAATAAGAGCCAGTCAAGTCTACTCAGATCCAAATGTAATCGACCCTAACACCGCCCAATCCTAAAAGCTAAAACCTCAGCTTAACTCAGAGTTCGTGTATATCAATGCTACTGAACTGAATCAAATCACACCTAACCTAACTTGGTCATGGTTATCATAACGCCATCAAAATAAACCTAATGTAGTTATACATAACTTAATTGGTAAAGTTACATAACATTATCAAAACAATAAAGTCTACGTTACCTTCCCTCAATTCCCATCTAATCCAACCTAATTTCAAAGCATCCAACTAGTAATTTGGCGCCTGGCTAACCTTAGTTTTGTTCTTAACTAAATGACAATCTAAGCTTATGCAAGTGAGTCAAGCCGTACTTTAAACTAGCATATTATAACCTCGTCGAATTCAGCTTACTCCTGTTCAAACTAACCTAGCACACTTTCTATATATTTGCCACTAATAATCTCTTAATCCTTTGTTTAGTCACTATGTTCCGTCGTGGCCTTCATGATGCAATCGGTACGAAGTGCTCATGCAGCCAATCTCATCAATTCATTGTAGAACAGTAGCACTTCACGAACGCTCAAAATGAAAGACTGAAGTAGATCACACTCAACGGGACACTGTTCACTTTTCACTTTTATTCTCGAAACCAACACGCTATCTTCATTGCGAAACCGGTCAGATAATAATGGCGATCAGAACACAGATGAACAGCGACATGCAAACACATGTCATGTCCACAACCGCGTGTCATCTTCATCGCGCTACATCTTGGACATGAGAGCTAGGCTACGGTGCATACCCTTGTAGGAAAAACATCTCCTCCACCTCTTATCACCCCCACCTCTATTCCCACCCCGAGGGTACGTATATTCAAGCCTCTCACGTCAAACATAAGGGGAGGAGCTGAAACGACACTTTGATCACGCAATGTATGCTACTCACAACAAAACGAACATATAGACGTTTGCAACCTGCCTCGCATCAAAAGCCAGCTTGGCCACCGTGGATCGAAACACTTTTCTGGGCTCGAGTCTGGCAACCGTGAGCACGCCCTTTGGTTCTTAACTTCTAGGCTAGGTGGCGCAAGCTGACCTGACCCCCCCCCCCCCCCCCGGGATATAAAGGGTACAGTCGTTAGCATTCATCCATCCATCCACGCACGCCAGCAGTTAGATGGTGGCGCTTAGAGGCCGTAGCTAAAGTTCGTAGATAAGAGCTTCCTACAAGTAAGCGACTATCTGTGAAGAGCCGACCTGCATGACGGTGCAAGTTTTAGAAGCGAATGGCGGCGCACAGCAGAAGACTGAACTGAATGACGCCATTAGGTTCCAGCAACTTGTGCTTTTTCATTTGTATTGGTTGTCGGTATTCTAAAATGAAGTATCGAGGGGCTTTGCCGTGGCACGTCACGGCGCTGCGGTGGCGCTACTGTCGTCATGACATGCGCAGACGCTTCACGCGAATCTGGTTTCTGGCATGCGCAGTGCCCACACCTGGTGAGGGCAAACGCGAGCTTCTTTGTAAACCGCGCGCTGGCCTATCCGGAGAGCAAATCGTCTGCTTTTGCGCAAGGGTTGTGGTGACGTCAGAACGACGCCGAGTTCTGATTGGTTTCGATTGGAAGGATGCCGATAAACCTCATGCTGGATGCACCGAAGTTTACCCACTATTTTTTTTCAATCAGCCAATAAGAGTTCGGCGTTCTGGAGATCATCGCAACCCCTGTGCAAGAAGCAGACGAACTTGTGCTCCGTAAATGGTGACATGCCACAACTGGATCGCATGAAAGCAACCGCCAGCCAACCAGCTTTGTGTTGATGTGTGAGTGTGAATCTGCGGCCTCTCAAGGATTACCCACGAGCTGCGACGGTACTCGATTATTCCTCGCACAATTTGTGTGCCATTGGAGAAATCGGCACTTTCTTGGTTATTTGCGATGTCTCTTTCTTACGGAGCTGGAATTCGTTGGCAACGGCGTGAATCCGAAAACGGCTGTGTTCATTTGCATGCACGTATCGGCCGCTTGGCAGACTAACGATCAAAAATATAGACAGAACCGGTATTTACACTTTGGGCAACGAACAAAAGCAGATTTTTCGACAACAAAATTTATATATCCGATTTTCACTTCTTTTTGTTGCGTATTCAGATCGTTTAGTCTTCTTACTGCAGTGTGTAGAACGTGCTATAATGTACTGAGGGAACATCTGAGGGAACATTATGTTCGTTTTCACTTCAAAAATTTTGTAGTAAAAAAAAAAACTGCTCCTCGCGGAGTTCTGAATAATTTCCCTCTTTATTAAAGAATTATTATATATGTGGGCAGATAACATATATGTATATATTCAAATAAGATTAAATACATATGTTATCTTATCAAGATGGAGACGTTTCGAACGTCAAAAAATTGCTTCTTTCTCCGACGGTCAAATCATGTAAGAACTACTTCGGGCGGCGTGTAAACAATGTGGAAAAAAACTCTTTTTTTTTTTTTTTCCTCGTGGTAAAAACGACTATAGAGATTCTACACCGCCCAAATAAACAACGCATCGTGCCGAACATCCAGTCACCGCCAAAGGTAGAACTAGCGGTCCGGAGTAGATGCCAAATTTTTAAAGCTAGTGATTTTTACTTTTCATTTTAAATCGGAAAATGGGGTGTTTTCCCCGTAGCCGACGCCATTCATCTCCGTGGAAGCCCACGGGCTTTCGTCGGTACGCCATTTATTTTGTGAAAGCTCTGAAAAATTTCTCATAAGTTTGAATCACAAAATGGCGATCTCGAAAACTTTGGGACCTGGTCCGGGCCACTAACGCTATATTTCTGGGGCAAAGGCTGAGCGTCTCGGCGATGAGTCGTTTACTTCTGCTATAAAATAAAATAAAAAACTCCGTGCGCTTTTTTAGACACCCTGCAGAACGTCGCTATATGGCTGCGTTAATTTACACGTGGATGCCACGGCAGCCCATTAAATCGGTATCGATGGAGCCAAATCACGCACAGCCCGTCCCCTTTCTTTTTCGTCCACCCAATCATAATCTTCCCATACCTACATTATAGCGGAACTCGCGGTCAAACACCTTGCAAACACACACAGTCAATGATGCGCGCACTAAATCAATCTTACTAGCGGTTGGAATAGAACGAAAAACCTTTAAGAACATGACGTTACTTGAATCAAAAAAAGATAACGGAGAAAAATAAAATTCATCTATGAGCCGACGTCCACATAATCCTAATGTCGTCAAAACAAAGTCTCGACATTGTGGACGCTTACGGGATTGGATCAATGCGGAAACACTTGACAAAAGAAAATGACAGTGTCTTTTTTTTTTTCTTGCTAACAAGCTTTTTTTTTCCCCATTGAAATAGATGCTACAGGTGCGCACAATGTCGTTTCTCGCTTTCGGCGACATTAGGCTTAGGTGGACGTCGGCTCCTAGCCAAATTCTCAGGGCTTCTCAACCATCTTTTTCATCCCGGTAACGCCATATGTTTTCAAACTTGCAGCCCTATCCCAACCGCTTACGTCACTTTCTCACGAAGTTCGGGCTTTCTGCGATGAGGAGTTAATTTACTCCGGGCCAGAAAACACGGGTTCTCTTTTCTCGGGAGCACCCTGTACATCCTAGACATGCTTGTGCACCTACTTTCCCGCAGGGCACTTGCCCGGCGAATAGATTGCCGGAAATATAAGCTTAGACCTAAAATTGAAGTCTGCATTGCCTCAATAAATTGGGATGTCTCACGTAATCATGTCATGTTCAGTATCGTACCGCAGAAGCTCTATGCATTCTAAAAAAACGAAATTACATGCCCTCATGGGGGGTGGGGGGGGGGGGGGGGGGGCGTGTACTTGTACCTTTCGAGGAAAGTAAAACCAGACTTCAATGTACATTCCCAGACTTTGAAAACAAAAATATGGCGTATCGTCGTGTGAAAACACGCTCTTTCGAGACGTCCTCTGGTCATTTCTCTGAATGATGTAATGACTGCTATAAGACCGACACAAAAGAGTGCCGTATAAGTTGATTGTGTCAAATAGCTCGTCAGCGAGAGTAAAACAACTAGCTCTGTGGACGGCTTGACTTTATACAATATTTGCTGCCATTTCCGTAAAAACTGATGCACCTCCGATTACCCCTGGAGCAATGCCTACCAGTTAAAAAAAACACTGTATGGAGAATGAAAGGTCATCATGAAAGATTGTGTTCTATTTTGCTATTTATATTGTATTTATAGTACGTTACTTCAAGTACATTGCACCCGGTGTACTTACTACTTTACTTGAAGTACATAACGTCATCATTTACTTTGTACTTCAAGTACTTTTAAGATGTACTTTACGCAACACTGTAAACAAGCATGCACTGTCTAAAAACTCAAGCTCAGGCAGTGCTAAACCTCAAAATAGAAATGACACATTTGCAGCTACATCACTGACCAAACAAACAAGGAAGTACAAAACAATTAGGCACGCAGAAGCAGAGCCAGCTATTAAAGCATTTGTGTGAAAAACAAGCCGATTTATATTTGGCTAGTACAATTTCAGCAACAGTCAAAACCCATGTACTTTCTTTTACCATGAAAAAATATATAGAAGTAACTTCAATAAGTAACTTCAAAAGTAATTCGCTACTTTTTACGGTAATTAGTAATTTTTTCAATTACTTTCCATTTGAGTAAATTCTACTCTACTCAAATTACTTTTGAGGCCAATACTCAGTTACTTAACTTAATTACTTTTTTGAGTAACTTGTACATGTCTGATCTCATCCCAAGTAGCGGTAGCGCACGACGCACCAGTGACTAGGATGCTACT
>JAZHYW010056087.1:0-26440 GCA_037355805.1 Ixodes ricinus
AATGTCTCGCCATGGAATTGACTTCACGCAGACGTCGGAGCCGCCGGGTCCCCTCTGATGTCCTCATGTCTGAAATGCCGCACAGTTTCTGCTGTACTGTTCATCAGTGCTGGAGCAACGACGTTATCTGGTAACGCGTTACATTTTTTCGCTAACGCAGCAACGAACTCGTTAGTATTCTCTATGACTAACGAGTAAAGCACTTTCGTTACTTTTTTACGCTATTCATTACACAAAGCGCCGTTACTCGTTACTTTTGACCAAAACTGGTGAAATACAGCAGGTATATCGGGAAAAGGTCACGACGCCTGATCTAAGGTTTAGAATAGCAACCTTGTAGCATAAAACTGGAGGCGCTAGGGGAACTAAATTTAGGTCACCAAACTCAATGGAGGATCTAGCCTCTGCTCGAGTGGGCAACTACTTGCGCCTGGAGCACGCAGTGCCCAGGCAACGCCGCATCTTGCAGCTGAGACTTTCAACCTTCAGATTTCTAAAACGGTGGGTTTTCCACTTATCAGTCGAACTGTTCACCCATCCATCTCATAATCCTGCACAAGCTTATCGCCGCACGGAACCAACATGACTAGCGTCATGTTGCAGTAAACTTTAAAAGAAAGCAGAAGAAAAATCTCTCTTCTCGAAGCGGCTGAGGCAAACTCCCGGCTACCAGCCGTTCGTCCTCCCTTTTTTCTTTTTTTTTTCGTAGTGTTACTATTCACAAGGCTTGAACAAACGACTGCATTACAGCCCCCCTCCCCCTCCTCCTCTTCCCCCTCTGCTTGTGTGCAGCAGACGTGGACAGTGGGGGGGGGGGGGGGGGAGAGAGAGAGAGAGAGAGAGACATTCGTTTACAACAGTGGCGTAGCGATTTGCTGGTTTCTGCGGTTACAAAAAAAAAGAAACACCCTTTGTGGAATTTTTTTTGCTTTTTTTCGCAGAAAAATTCAGAGTTACATTGCTGGTAAGAGGAAGCATGTGATTATAACCAATGTGCTGGTAACCGATGTCCTGTTCCACATAGTGAAGTAGATCTGTCTCTGGTAGCGTATGAACCGGACTGTTAACTGTCACGGAAGTACCAGATGCGCGGGTGTATATTAGCTTGCCAGGTCCCGGGAACTCCCGCTCTGTATGCTGTAGTTTTGCAAAAGCCGATTGATCTATCATCTCCGACTGATTCTGCAGTGTAAGATGGACATGGATAACGAAAACTCCGTCGCCATGGCCAGGACTGAATGAAATGGGCATAACCAAAAGGAGACGGAATCAGATAATGTACAGTTTCGATGTCGTCTACCGCACGCCGAAAATTGCTGCTTCACGCATCAAAACACTCAGAAAGCCGACTTTGTAAATGTCACCAGTCTTTATCGAAGCTTGTTCAGGATGCGCTTATCGTACATTTCTTCCAAACCCGTGTAGTCGAACAACAAAAAAGTAACGTAAAAGTAACGTAAAAGTAACGTTCTGTTATTGTGAAAAGGTAATTTGCAACTGGATATCGTTACGATTGGGGAAAAAGTAACGTAGCTCAGTAACGCGTTACGTTTTTACCAAACTAACGAGTAACGCCATTTCTGCTACTTTTTTCGGCAATCTGGCGTCAACACTGCTGTTCATACACAAACATAAATCACAACGCGTACTAAAAGAAAGAAGAAAAAACGGCGAAGTTAGGAGGGAGCACAACGCTGCGGTCATGAAAGCAGCTTGCTCCTGCTGCGAGTGGCGGCGAGCTTCCTCGCGTGGCTCGTTGCCGAACCAACGAAAGTGTTGGTGATGGAACTTCCAGCGCACCACCGGCGCAGCGTCAAGGCTTGGGTAGTGCTGTGACGAGGTCAAACACATCCAAGTACGACGCACCTATATAGGGCCTCCGCTGCTCCATGCTCTCCACCCCGCAGTTTTGTCAGTCTCCAGAGGCCTAAGAGGCGCAACATGCGTCGACGGCAAAGCGCTCCGCTGTTCCATTTCATTTGAAATCGATATACTACGCCAAAAAAGATCCAATGTGTGTCCCGGAAATAGCTTAAGAGAGTCGATGGACTTTGCAAAAACACAGAAAGAATAAACACAAAGAGCAGCAAGAACACAGACGAGTACAATCGTCTGTGCTCTTGTCCTCTTTGTGTTTTTCTTTCTGTGTTTTTAAGTCTCTATCAACACGCCTCTTACGCTTTAGAGTCAATCGCTGCGCCATCTACGAGCTGGAGCTCGGTGAATTTGGAGGACGAAGGCATGTTTATGCCTGAAAACCTGTCTGCGGTTGAACCCTGAGCATAAGTTAAACGTGTGTTTTGCCGAAAAAGTAGAAACACCAGATTTTTTGGAGTGCAGAACGGAGCTATCCCTAGTGTTAAAGTGCACCTCACCGACGGCACAGGTTATTTGCTGACCCTCATTTTATTAAGAACGCCGTTGAGGGAGGTTAGCTATCTCCTTGACGGTAAAAACACAAAAAATCAAATTCAGAATTTAAAAAAAAAAACGCGAGGAAAATTGTTAATGCATGTTCCCTTTTTTGAGACAATAGTTCAGTGGAACTTCGGCTTAAATTTTCATTAAAGCGATTTCTGACGGTTCGAATTTACTAGATGTAAGCGCGCGAGGAATCTTAGATATCCGAAGGCCATAGGCATTCGCGCTGTGTTTTAGTACATAAAACAACTCCGCGATAAAAACTAACTTTTTTTTCACGGTGTAAATTCTTCGCATCAGTCGTGTATGTGAGAAGTCCGACGTTAGCAGTCGTAATTGCGGTGCGTGCTTTTTACGTAGATCAAACGCGTCATCAATCCACTTTTTTGTCATGTCATTGGAAATATAATAATATTACCGTATTTTATAGAAAACTTTCGAGAGGTAGCAACAATTTGTCTGAATTTAGGAACCTTTCGAGAACATAAAAGCAAGGGAGTACCTTGAGCAGACGAAGTAAAATATATCTTTAACGTACACCCTCTGCGGAGAGTCACACACTCAGTTTGTAAAAATGTGTATTGTTTCTTGCGAAACGTTAATGTCACGTCATTATTCTATTTTAGACTTTCTAGAAAAACTCTGTCATATTGAAATGGGTTATATGAGAGCTTTATAGGTCCTTGCACCTGCACGATGTTGCCCTTAAGGGTGATCTGTCTGTTCAATAGGAGCAGGCAAGCAACGATAAGTATACGAGGATCGTTCTCTTTTCAGCCTCTAATTGCCTGGGTAACAAAGCAAGTTATAAAAACGTTTTAATAATTAATAAAATGCATTCTTAGTTACATTTCACATGATTTCCGGCGCGGATTTAGGCACTTATCGTGACGCGGTACAAGGTTTTTGTATCACTCCTCCAAGAATGTTGCCTGTTGGGTTTTCAGTCATTCCATTACTCTCTCAACAAAACCTTTTAGTATTCGCCACAGACGTTCTTCCCTGACCCCATCATCGGGAACGTCTCTTTGTCCTTCCTAGGACTTCATACAGTTCCTTGCTACATTTTAAACGTCTGTGGAGATCGACGATCCTCTTGACGCATGGAGGAATGAATGAAAACCATGGTGGCAACTATCCTTTGGAGGAGGGCGTTCAAAAGCTTGTGCCACGTCATGATAGGTGGCTGAATCTTCGCTGTGCTCGCAAGCTGAAGCATCTTCGGTACTCTAAAATGCTGTTCATATTAAAGCCTTACTTGTATTTTTTTACCGTATACAATGAAAACTAAAATAAAGCATCCCTTGTATAAAATAGAAAACAAAAAAACTAATCTTTTGCTGAAGGCAAAACAACCAGAGAATTAACCCTGCTGTCCTAAAGCCGTCCGCAAGTATGAGAAGACCCTCGGAGAATATGGATTCAACGTACCGCGTTCGATGACAGGCTCCAGCAGAACCATCAGAAGAGTACCACACGAATGAACGTGTGCCACCCTTTACCAGCGTGGAATACCCCATCATGGGGCGGTGGGCTTTCAAGCCTTAAGCAGCGGTATGTCTTCTCCAAGCCCGCTTGTTCTCATAAACGTCTCTCCCTAAATACACTCAACGTAAGAAGAGCCGTTAAGTAATCAGTGACGGCACAATCCAGACCGCATGTCGTCTTCTAGAAGGTCCACCAGTGTTTCCAAGGGTCTGGGAGAGTCCAGGACAGCTCAGGAAACTTCCAGAAGGGTGTTTTTGCTGCGATGAATTCCTGCAGACAAACCCCTGCCGTCTGCGCGGGAATGGCGTTTCAACAGTGTCCCCCGAGGCGCTGTAGCTGAACCGTGTTGCACCCGGAGTCGTTCTGTTTGGGTACCGGTCGTCCTGGATACCAGGGCGACGCTTCGGCGACCACAGAGTCGCCTCAAGGTCGTGATAATTCGTCGGCTGGCTCGTGGCCAATAAAAATAAGCTTTCTCAATTAGGTTCCCTTGCTGCTTTAGTTTGCCGAGCTACCCCTGGATGAACATCAGCAACGTGGAGCTACGAGTGTGTCGTGACATTTCGGGATGACCGTAGTGACGTCATGGGTTGTGACGTCTGCGGGTCTGCCCTTTGATTACTTAAATAGGCGTAACTCTATTTGTGGTCTACGCTCTAGGGCCTCGTTAGCTTTTGCGCCGTTACAGCCGAAGCAAACCAAACGTATTCCTGGTCCAAGAACTACTACTAAGCCTCGCAATGCTATCTACCTAAAAAGGAATCCAGTAGGCTGGTCTTTTTGCTTGGTGAATTAAGGTGGCGTTCATTAGAACTGGTAAAGCACGTAACGATATTCGTAGACAGATTGAGCACCATTCCCAATATTGATATAATATCAAAAAGATACGCGTACATGCCCATTATCAACTCAAGCGGTGAAGGTCAGTGTTTATAAGAAAACATCTATTAGTCAAATATGCCACAGTTACCACTGTCACAATCGGGCTAAAGAGCCAAGAAAAAAACATCCTGCACGATTTACGTCTATTGCCAACATATGATCTCGTTGGTAGAAAGTGACCTTGCTAGTGTTTTTCCTGCACGAGTACGTAACCAGGAAAATCTACTTTGTTTATATCTGCCGAATTACCCCTTGACGCTCACGCTGAATATGTCCATTGTAAATCTGAAGTCACGGACATACCGAGCAGGTTACACGGAGAACTCAGGTGACTGCGTTAAAGAAATCGACATCAGTTTAGCGACCATTTTGACATCTCGCAGATCATCTCGCAGATCACAGACGCAGTTTGCACGCTCTGCTGCGCATGCGTAAACAAAAAGAGCAACTCTCGAACAAGAAAAAGCGGAGAAGAAACAAAAGTCGCCCTGGAAGCCCGTCACGTCCGTGGCGGTCACGGTCCAGCACGTGCTCAGCCACGTGACCAGAAGTCAGAAGAGCATCCGATGCTCCGAACAAGAACGCGGACACGGTGACCGACTCCGGGCCTCGATATAATCGAAGAAACGAACGCCCCTAGCGATCTGAAATGACACTAAACCTGACTGATATCAATTTTATATTTAAAAGAAATCAAATTTATCGAAAAAAAGACAACAAGTGCGTCAATCCCTAGAGTTTGTTGAAACACGAGTGGCCATACGATTACAAAAGCCATTCTTCGCTCCAGTTAACAATAAACATTTTGCGTTAATGAAACATGGCAGTCAATTGTTCTTCAATTACACGTGTTGGGTTTTGCAAAAAAACGTACACTTCTGAACCTTACGTTCCTTTGTTTTCAGCTTCCGTTTCTTTGAAACCCAACAAAGGAGGAATGAATTCGCTTTTGGCGACATAATGTTACGCACAGCGGGGCGCCGTTAGCCTCAAATCACCAAAACAGTATTGGATAGAATCAATTGCTGCAACCCAATAAGCACTTAGGAGCACAATGCGTCGCGAAAAGTACCTGAAATCGTCCTGGTGAGGTAACGGTATCCAGGGGTGGAGAGCGATGCAGTTCCAACCCTGTGCTTCTGTTTTATGGTGCTTTGACGCGTAATTTGAATTCGCATGCTGCGGTAAAAGTATGGAGGGCTTTAAGGAAGCGTTTTTGCACATTTGATACGGTATAGGATGGGCCCTCCGGTACGAACTGCGCGTGTGCGAGTCTTCGCGCTAGCGCATGCGCAGTCCATACTGGAAGGCCCATGATATCGTATCGGGTGTGTAAAGACGGTTCACTAAAACACTCTAATGTAATTCGATGTACCGTTTTATTGCAACAATACAAAAGTATGGCACGGTGCCTTGCTGTCTGCTGCTGGGGGGACCTGGTCATGATCATAAAATGGTACTCAATTATAATTACCGTATTTTCCGGTCTATGGTCCGCACCCGGTGTATATATACATATATATATATATATATATATATATATATATATATATATATATATATATATATATATATATATATATATATATATATAGATTCGCAGGGGCCAATTTAGGCCAAAAAAAGGTTTTTGCTTAGATATCCGCACCTGCTGCTTAGTCGACACGTAAATCATCTCATACACGGCGCACCGTGACAGATGTATGCTTTCTTAGCTCACAAAGAAGCTTGTATTATGCATAAATACTAAATAGTCTTTCATTTCCGAATTCTGCCACGTCCCGTCACAATAAACAATACTAAAAAAAAAAATTCTGTATTGTCCGCACGCGTAGCTACTCCGAGTACAACATTTAAATTTTTAAACCTGTATAGTCGGCGGACGATAGCCCGGAAAATACTGTTCTCACAACTTAAGAAACACGGGGCGGGGCGAGTCTCGAGAATTTTGTTTTATTGTCGCCCCGACTAATGAGATGGCGGCCTCTTAATCACTAAATCAAGAAACAAGAAACGTCTGGGAACGTCACTGCTGGCGGCAGTTACGAATCGTAAGCACGCCACATTACCTTGAAACCCAAAGCCAAATGCGAAAAGAGCGCTAGTTAGCAGGAAAAGAAGGCGAGAGTAGTTGTAAGAAGGAAAGTATGCAGGTCAATTCGGTTAGGAACCATTGCAATCTAAACTCCTGAGACGAGGAAAAGAAAAATAACGGACAGTGCGAAACGAAATTTGAAACGCAGCTGAGCCTATTCACAAGAACGACGGCATAAATGCATGTCCACACGGAAAGAAAAAAATAAGGAAGAGAAAGACGTGCGACCGTAAAGACTTGACCGAATCTGGTCAGACAAACTAAATCCCTCCAAGGTTAGAGAAATTGTCCGGTGAAAACCGGAAGTTCTTAAGACCTTGTGATGGTTACCTGGCGGGAGCCTAATGATTAACATAGGCCATTTTTATTCTAATCAAACGACACCCCAATTTAGCGTAACCAATGACGGATAATTATACGAAACTCCATGCCAAATTTCGCAAGTATCAATGGCTGCGCTCCCATGCCTGATGTGACGTCACACCAGGCTTGCAATTGTCAGATCCTATTCCTCATTCCTCCGTGGGAACACAGTGCTCCTGACGCACCACAGCATTCCATTTTACTCGCCACTGTAAATCTCGCGGAGAAGTGTGGAGCGTGACAACCGCACAACGAGAGTGCCTCTTTCATTCACAAAATATTTTCTAGCGCAGCAACGCAGGATGGACCAGGTCGTAGCGCTCACGCGGAGGACAAAATTCGAAGGGCGCTTCAGTTCGGCGCAATCTTTGCTTTATGTTACGTCAGAGCCTCCGCTGCTCTGAAAGTGGAAGAGGAAAACGCCGTTTATGCACGCTTAGTTTAAAATACAATTACTCGTTCAGGGAAGCACACAAAATTTAAATTTGTCGCGGAAGATGCTCCTACAGCCATTGACAATGAGGTCTAAATGTATTCTTGAATACGAAATTTGACCGGATAATCCCTTTAATTAGATTTAAGGACAGCAACGGGAACGGGCACCTCTCCCGAGGACCTAAACAGATGAGTTTCACAAGGCTATGCGAACCGACCGAGACAAAACCCTTAAGCACCCCTCTCCCATTTTACTGCCGTAAGCCCCCTTCCCCAGCACACACACACACACACAAACTACACTCCATATGCAGAGAGGCCGGATGTATACATGGCCACTTCCGCGACTGAGACTTTTAAGCTTATGCATGCAGCGAATTTGCAGATTGGGGCCGTTTTGTTTTTTGTGAATTGTAAGCTTAAGTAATGTTATTCCAACTTAAAGTCCATTTTCCCGTCAGTTATACTCACCTCTTTTGAAAAAAAAATAATTCGAAAAATATGAAATGCGTGCCATAATTAACGTCCAAAATGTTTGGTGCTGTGCGGCAAAGCCGCTATAACAAAGACATCGGCTCGCTTCGAGTGAAGGTTTGTCGTAGCTTTTCCCGGCTGGAGGTCATATGTTACTCACTGTATTGCCTTCACAAGTTAGTTCAAGTCACTGCACAGTGCCAAGCGGAGTTAAAAAGAATTAACTAAAAGATGGATTTTTTTTTTAAGTATCGTCGCCCAATTTTGCCACATTTTGAGAAATCAGCTGCATTTCCGCATTACTAACAATACAATTAGCGTGCATATTATCTTTATATATTCGTAAGATAATATAAGGACGCGCATTTTGATATGTTTTGTGCAGTATTGTAAAAATAGTTTATTTGCAAAAATATTGTGAATATGCTCTAAAACACGTTTTTATGCCATGTTTGATTTTTTTGTTCCTATAAGAATATATATATATATATATATATATATATATTGTGAGGGTGTTTTCGGTCGCTTCAAGAAGAAGACAAATGCCGGTTGTTTCCTGGTCGAGATCTATTCTAGCACGTGCTCCTCGAGTCTCGTGTCCCAGCCCCAGCAGCGCGCAGTCCCGCGCACTGACGATTGTGCTTCCCACGCCACAAATGCCCCCTTCGAAGAAAAGGCCATCCTGGCCTTAGGAGATCAGGAGGGAGGGAGGCGCGGATAGAACATCTTGAGGCGGCCAACATGTACGATGTGTCGACCGGTGGTTCGACGATCAGATGGTGGGTTGACAGGCTCAACTAGGTAGTTGACCGGGGAGGTCTGACGGATGATTTTGTATGGGCCCTTGAACTTTGGCAGAAATTTTTCACAGCGACCAGTTTGACGGAACGGGAAGAAGATTAAAACGAGGTCACCTGGAAGGTAGTGTACGTCACGGTGTTGGGCGTCGTAACGACGTTTTGATGCGTCTTGGTGTTGCAGTGTGCGAGATCGTGCAAGCTGACGAGAAGCTTCAGAACTGGACGTGAATTGGGTCATGAGGTCGTTGTCGGGATGTTCGTTAGGATAAGGTAGAATTGTGTCGAGGGTTGAGGATGGGTTACGGCCATAGAGCAAATAAAATGGGGAAAATCCAGTCGTTGTCTGAACTGCCGTGTTGTATGCGAACGTAATAAAGGGAAGAATAGTGTCCCAGTTGGAATGGTCCGAATTGATATACATTGAAATCATTTTTGTTAGGGTGTGATTGAAGCGCTCGGTGAGGCCGTTTGTTTGTGGATGGTAAGGCGATGTCGTGCGATGGTCCACCTTGCATGCTTGGAGGAGAGCTTCGACTGTTTGTGCCAGGAAGGAGTGTCCCCGGTCTGAGATTAGGACTTGGGGGCGCCATGTCGTAGGATGATGTGGTGAAGAAGGAATCGTGCAACGCACCCGGCAGGAGCAGGGAAGCACAATCGTCAGTGCGCGGGACTGCGCGCTGCTGGGGCTGGGACACGAGACTATATATATATATATATATATATATATATATATATATATATATATATATATATATATATATATATATATATATATATATATATATATATATATATATATATAAGTTATGGTGACGTGAAAGCTTCGTTGAGAAAAGGACGGCTGTGCAAAGTAGCATCATGAAATCTTCTCAATTTCTACGCCTCGAGCTTCTGTACTGTATGTCTCAGAAAAAAAGAATGACATGGCGTTTATATATAGCTGAATGCTCCTCCCAAGAATATGGCTTTCATATGCATTTGTAACAAAAATATCTAAATTATGACCCGGACCATCACTGTATGAACTGACGTGGGGGATTTCATCTCAAATCGTGCAAGCCAACTCGCCGCCACACTCTTAGAAGGCCAATCCCAGTTCGTCTTCAAGTTCGACTCCTAGCATAGCAAGAGATACAGTCTTCTTATTGGAGCAGACTTCGCATGCTAGCAGAAAACAGTCTTCCGAAGGGTTTTCACAAAGGAACAGTTTCTGAACGTCCTCAAAAGTCACGAACCGTCCAGTTGCATTTGAGAGGGAGGTAAGGTAGCGCAAAAAGTTAGCGCAGCAAACGCATGCGTATTCTTCGTGAACTGGGCGTTTTTTTTTACTCACTCTGGGACGAAGAGAATAAAACTTCGTTAAGCCGTTCTTTGATTCCAGATGGGCTGCTTTGAATTATTTTTAAGTTTTTTTAATGGATCGTGTCGAAAACCGGTTGAGAAAAAATACTTCTTGGCCGCCAATAAAAATCCGTACGTCTTTTTTATTAGCACTTTGACCTCGTGATGTCAGTGGCATCAGATATGTAATAAGAAAGCGCCAGTGCGAAATTTTTTTCGTCTAGAGGATGTCCCTCGTATCGGTCAGCTGTCACTGAAACTCCCATTTCTTTCTTCAACTTCCTCTACTTATCCAAAGTTTGCATCATGGCTTCGGGGATACTTTTCAGAATATCTTTTTTGAAATATGAGATGGCAAGAGGGATAGGAGGCGGTAGCTTTCTGCTGTGACATGCACTAGGCATAGGCAGCAACGAAGATCGCTCATCTATTCTTCGCAAGAGGATCATGGCTCCCTCTGATCCACATCTATGGGTGCTTCGTAGACATCGTTTAGTTTACGGCCAATTTTCTTTTGGAAATCCTCCGTAGTCTCCAACTGTTCTCCCTTAATGTAACTCGTGCGAATGGTAGGACTTACGGTAGATGGAAGTTTCAATGGGGTGGCGCTCACTTCTGCAGCATCGATCGTCTCAGTCACTTCTTGAAGCAGGAATTGTTTAATGACATGTCCGCTGGTGGGAGGGATGGCGAGGATGAGGTCGAGTGATGGCGTTCTTTGTTTTCTGAAGTTCTTCAATCGTCGCTGCGGATCTCCTGAAGCTATTCACGCAGAGCGTGTCTTCAGAACTTGCACTCTCGGCGCCCTCAGCAATCCGATGCTCAGCTCTGAAGCATTATGTACAAAGCGCCCGCAATCGATTTTGCTTTTTTTCCTCTGTAGATAATCGGCATAAATTAGTTGGTGTTTACTGAACTTGCAAGTCATGACTCAAGTCTGGCATTTCTGGCTTTTAGAAAACACGGGGTCAGGCTTCGTTCACTCCAACTTTGGGAAACCGAGTCTTCGGTGCTTTCGGATCCCCACGGATAAAGCAGAGATAGAGCAGGGTCGTTTCAGGGATAAGGTCACTTGGTTTCTCTGTCATCATCGCTCGGCCCAGGTTGTCCCGACCGTTTATTGTTGTTTCCTCACGGAATGAACCCATGGGGCGAATCTGAGGTTCCTAATTAGCCTTTCATGAACCCTGACAAACGGGCCCCCTTTCGACAAACTAAGCGGTGGCTCCCTTTCCGACTCCACACGTTCCCTTGATTTATACGCGTTAAATAGAGGAGGGGGCGCTCGTAGCTTGGCCAGATACGCGGCATCGTTTCGCGCGTGCACGGATGGTCTGTATCCAAGATTTGCTCGCATCCCTATCCAAACCGGCCCACCCTTCGTGAATGCGTCTGCCGGGATTGTTGTCCCGCGCCACCACGTTTTAGCGCGCACGCGGCATTGTTTTTGTCGGCAGAACTGTTGTTGGCCGCCGATATCGTAAGGACGTGGTGTCCTCATCCCCCTGCGGTTGTCACTGTAGGCCGCGTCAACGCCACATTTGTGCCATTTCACTCCTCGCGACACGGGGTTCGCTGCTCGGTTCACTGTCAATGGCCGTCTTATCTCGACACAACGAGCGCGAGAGGCCATGGTCATCTGCTGCTTCCGAGAGAGCGGGACGTCTATATAGGCCAATTAGGGGCCCCGGAATTGACCCGGGGTTTACTCCGTGGGAGTTGTCCCGATGCGCGCCGGGCTATATAGCTACCTTTGTGCGCTCAAGGGGAGGCACCCTATCCAAGGACACACCTTGCCTCTCTCTTGCTGATTGTAGAGACTGGAAAAAGAGGCGTGTGTGTGTGTGTGTGGGGGGGGGGGGGGGGCGGCGTGTCGTGTTCTTGTATCCCTGATACGTTTTGGTTCCACTTGAGGTAGCAGGTTTTCACGTACATGTTTACGTTCCTAGGCTACGAGCAATATAAAAGTATTCTTCGACGCGCACGAATAATCTAGGACGAAGCAAGCATGTGTAATCGAGGAAACATAAAACTGATCCAGTGTGCAATTTCGAAGTTGGAAGATTAAAAAACGATACTCGTAGTGAACTAAATTTTGGGTGTGTTGAACGTAAAATAAAAGTCTAGAATGTGGGAAAAGAACCAATGTTTGTTTTCCAGAAGGTACTCTGGTTTGTCAAATAATTCGAATAGGCCATATAAAGGAGCTTGTCAGAACTTTCCAAATACGTTGAAAAGCAAACCTTTCACATTCAAAAAATCCTCTACAGTGATACCAACTTGAATATATCCACCATATCAATCACAATCTGTGAGTATCAGAAAGAGAAAACCCAATGGGATTGCGGGAAAGCTGTGATAAAAGGGAAAGGGGTCAAACGCAACCCATGAAGGTAAGGAGAATGCGAGAGCGTTTCCACGATCATAAACTTCACAGCGCCAAGCCCCTCAAACTTGAAGTTTTGGCCCCCTTCCTACTATACTTCAGACTACGAGCAAATGCTCCTCCGCATTCAGTGTTCTTATTTCTTTAAAATCGAATCAATACAACGTCTGCCGACTTTTACGCACCAAACATTTACGTTGCCAGCTGGTTCTGTTTAGAAGTGTTGCTTTCTTATTTTGAACTGCTCCACTGTAGGCTTGTCACCCATGATGAAATTTAAATGAAGGCAATAAATTTAACAGGGTGGAACTACTTTATATTTTATCTGAAAACGCTAAAAAAAGTCAAGAATATTTTCAAGTTTGTAAAGACGCGCAATTGGTAAGTCCGTCTCGAGCCGTACAAAGCACGTTTTTCTACGATATTGTAGGCGTAAACATCGAACATTCTATCAAAATACACATTTCACGACTTGTCTTTCTAGTAGGTGGCTATCATATCTCGATGTTAGCAAAAATTAAAAAAAAGATGTTTTCTTTTTAGAATATGTATTTCAAAGTTGATACTTTTGGTTTTTGCACAATATTAACGTCGACGCACCGCAAGTGGAATTTTTACACAGTTAAGTGATTTTATAATATAATTAAAGAGCGTGTGTTGGCACTGTTGGGCTCTACATTGATATAAAAAATGTTGATGTAACCGAAGTAGTTCACAAGTATCTAAGTGTCAACTTTCATTAACAATTAACCGAACCGGATGTTCTTTGACATTTTTAGGGAAAAAAGCGAAACGCCTAACTATTTATCTTATAGCATTAACTGTACTCACAGAGGAGTTAACAAGTTTGATATAATTCAGACTGAAAATCCACGGCGGGAGATTGAGGGAAACATACGACCCAAGACGGATCTGAAAAACACTGCTTGCCGCCGCGGCCTCTTTTAAGCTTCACAGGTCGGGAACAAAAATCCGAAGAACTTGCGGTTCGTGTCAACTATGTTTTTAGAGACGACGCCATAACATATATCTTTTCAGCGAATTTAAAAATTCGGCCTTTTTTGTTTGCACGATTTGAGATGAAATCAACCATATATATTGATGCCACATGACTTATACAATACAAGGCTTTATATAGTCTTCTAAACAAATTAAAATTATCACTTCTTAAATACTGCATTTCATGCATTATATAAAACTTTGAAGGTAGGTCGCTGTAAATTTTTGTTATGCTTCTTTAGTTTATCCTAGAATATGCCGACGTGACTCTGGACACAATTTTAAAGTGATTTCGTTTTATTCAGCTCTGGTAGGAAGCTTATAATCCTGAATTACGAGTTATTCTATTAAAGGGGGTACATCGCTTGAAAAACACGCGGGGGGAGGATTGGTATTCACTTTCGAACTTCGGCATGTGGTGACCAAGATGATCATAAAGTGTGAGGGTATGTCGTCGTAACCTGTCGGCCTTTATGTCTCTAAGATGGAATCGATGTTTATTGGCGTCTATTTTACCGCGCAACTCCCCCGGCAGTTAAAACCTGTGCAGCGCACAAAAGCGAGTGAATGTCCAAAATAAATTGATGGTGGGAGTTTGAGTGTACTACATCAAACAATGCGACAACTTAAACAACCGGCTATAAGAGCACAACATCGGAAAAACAATCTGTCACCGACGCGGTAGCAAAGAATGTAGCAGACGCAAATACTATAGAGGAGAAGCATGATACAATTAGTTCGAATAAAAAATTCGAAGAATCACGTACAACTGAAGATACTGTTATGAGACCGCAGCGTCTTCATGAAGTTGTGGTGAGGCAGTGCAAAAGAACAACAAGGACCAAGGCATACTATCACGGTCAAGAGGGATTGTTGCATACAGGATGTTCCTTTTCTTAGTCGGTCTTGAATTTAAAAAAAAAGCGAAGTTGCTTTAAAGGGATTTGCGCTTTCGGGAAAAAATGGTGGCCATGGCTGCCACTAGAAAACAGGCCAGATGAGGTAATTATAGTTAGCCCAATTATCTAAAATTTGTAATTAACTTTTAAATTTTTGTTTCTGGGAGAATAAACTATTTGAAGAATTGACATTTGACCTCAGTGCGTTCTTAAGACCGCACCGTTGTCAGCGAGAAGTGTCACGTTTGTTCAGAGCTTGAAACCGAAACTGAGCGGGCAAAATGCGCCAGAGACGTCGATCCTTCCGTCCTTTCCCGGTTCGGCAAGTTTAGCCGGCTGAGATAGCGCCGCTTTTTATCCACCCCATAAACAAACATTTAAGAAGTTACTTAACTGTTTAGTTAATTAGCTAGATAATTAACGCTGTTTTGCCTCTTTTCCAGTGGCCGCCATGAACACCTACCTGGCCCTAGGGCCAAAAGAAATCTCAAGTGCAAGTTTCTTTTTTTTAGTTCTGTGCCGACTAAAATAGATCACCCTGTATAGAAACCCATTTAACTTTTCCGGGCACGGCACCAACCTTCTTCGATGATTAATGCTCTTCATTAAATCGGCACTTTCGAGAGCAAAAAAGTAAAGAGATGGGGAGGAGCTATGATGTCGGAAAAGTATCAGCTGAGTCTGTCGCATCACCAAGGTCAGGCCGCTAACGGAATCGCACACGCAGAGGCAGCGCTAACCCTAGGAATGAGGAAATTTTAAGGAACTGGATTTGGTTGTTGCTTTTTATTGGTGCCCCTCATGCGTCGACTTTGTAATCCGTGCACTGCAGGAATTGCAGTACAGTTGCCCATCGCATCCCAAAGAAGCCGAGAACGCCTTTCTGCCCATTGAAAATGCCGGTGTGTGGTTACCCTTGCCCCGGTTTTGCAGTGCCCACACCTCATTTAATCACTCTAAATTGAACGAAATGTGCCAAGAATTTTGCGGAACGCATTGCATCGTTCGTACAGCTGGCCCTGAACAACATTCCGTCGTGCATTGGGTACGATCACGTTTATGGGTGATGAGCAAAAAAATTAACTCAAATCAATATGCGACATATTCTTTTTCGATGGAAAATCCACGTGTCTTGTTAGAAAAAGATATCGCTGGCTGGGGACATTTTGTAGTTGCCTTGTACTTTTTAAACGTTTGTATTTTCCTCAGAACGCGAATTCCCTTCTTGTTCGTACCGATCATCTTTGCAGTGCATGCAGTGGGGTTTTCCCCAAGGCTTCCTGAAACCATAGGCACGGAAATCAGCTCGCGACCGAACAGCCGCCCTGACCATTGTAAAGCGTAAAACGTTCGTCATTTCTTTTTTTGCGAGGTTGATTGGTTGTTTGGCTGATGCAGAGGAATTGTGGGTAGGCACGGTTTCTGAAAATAAAAATTTTCTAGTAAGAAAGCAACTAATTAGAAAAATTCCGAATTTTCGTGTTGGTAAGCGGAACTACGCATCTAAGGAAAGATATAAACATTCTCAGTCTGGAGTTTCATACTGCCATGTCCCATGCAATGATGAGGTCTAGATAGCGTCTAGGGTTTTGTTCCTTTTCCACTAGTCTTCTAACATAATCACCCTTCGTTCTAGGCTTTGAATTCAATAGAGGCTGTTGCTAGTTTGAAGTTTGTCGTCCCCTTTTTATTACCTTCCTTAGTTTGTGATAGAAGACATAGAAGTTCTAGAAGAATACCTAGTGGTGTTCTCCTAGCTTTCCCCGGTTTCGATCCCAGTGCTCTCATGATCCGATATCTAATATATCATATATATATATATATATATATATATATATATATATATATATATAGAGAGAGAGAGAGAGAGAGAGAAACGTAGCGCTGGATGACGAAAAGTATATATCGGAAGAAGACACGCTTGAGACGGTTAGTTGGAGTTTTAGAAACATATTATTCCTAAAGTTAGTCGACGTTTGGCCTGAGACAGACCATTTTCGAGACTGGTCTCGAAAAAGGTCTGTCTCAGGCGGAAACGTCGACCAACTTTACGAATAATATGTTTTAAAAACTCCAACAACCGTCTCAAGTGCGTTTTCTTTCCGTATATATATATATATATATATATATATATATATATATATATATATATATATATATATATATATATATATATATATATATATATATATATATATATATATATATATATATAGGTGCATATTATCTACTAATAAGTAGTCGCATACCCCGAGGTCGCAGTCATATCAGATGGCAAAGTTTCAGAGTCGGATCCGGTAACTTAATCAAAAGTTGTAAGTGATTTTCTGGAAATTTCACGGAAAATGGAGCCCATGCTTGCCTGTTCAGCCTCTGGTGCCATAGAGCCCCATGTGTTTGAAAACTCCGTCGGCCACCATTTTCCCATTGAAATTTTCAGAAAATCGCTTGTAACTTTTGATTGATTATCGGATCGGGCTGAAACTTTGCCAGGTTGTGACCTCTAGCGCTACTTTGGGCGGAGAATGAGCGTTCGGCGATGCCTAGTTTATTTCGGTGAAAAAAGACCGGCTAAATTTTCTTTTGTGACACCCTAAGTATATATATATATATATATATATATATATATATATATATATATATAAAGAGAGAGAGAGAGAGAGAGAGAGGCGACTAGCCTTCTAAGGGGAGGAGTGGTTCCCTAGATATCTTGGAAGACGGGCCCTTTCCGACATTTGCAAGCTGAAATGACGTGCCACGTTACTGCCGCAATTCGGAACTAGCATGGGCCTTAAATCAGCAACGGCTGTCATCTACCCAGTTAAGCGAATTCGAAACTAATAGTGCACAGAGTTGGTCAAAACTTGCCGAAACGGTCGCGGATAGGCGAACGTTGATAGCAAGGCTACCCCAATCTTCAAAAGTATATGCATATTTATAGTGGCGCCCCCTGGTTTCCCCAACTTTCTTATCACGGGATTTGATCGCCCCGTGCACTGTGAGGTCAAAAGGCAAAGCAAATTAAGCGCTTGTCTGTCGTACGTGCCCTGCTTTTTGTCCTGGCTTTTGTGCGCTTTTTATTCCATCATTATGTAAAGGGTGCTGATGAAGCAATAAGCTTACGATCGTGCAGTGGACTCGGACTACATGAGCAACGCCCGTTGTGAACCTTTATTTCGCTTGGCCATCATTAATGGGTGGCAAAAGCATGTACCGGAAGAAGTGATAGGTATTACACTGGTTAGAGTGGCTCAGGCAGTCTTCGCCAGTGTATTGTGTTATGCTTTTTTGTTATGTCTGAGCGTAGCTTCCTGCTAATGAACAAAATATAAGAGTACAACTGAGTTGGTGCACGTTTAACATATGATCCCTGTCTCAGGCACAGTTCACCTTTTTTTTCATTTCTTGTACGTTCTATTCTAACACTAAGAGTCTATGTCTGGGAGGGGTGTTTTTTGTTGTTTTCTAGCACCAGAAAGACAAAGGTCAGATCTAGGAGGTATACGATCGGGATCGCACTGAAATAGGGCCTCCCAGGATAATAAAGATAAAAACGTTTCTGTAACCACAAATATTTTAAAGTGATCTATCCTCCTCCCCTCCCCCTTTCTAATTTTTTTCTAAATAATTGTAAATTTAGTTTTAACTGGGTCCTTTATATATTGAGTCAACAAAAACAAAAACAAGACATTTGTCACATGCACGAATATTTTCTAGACAACACTTGAACGATCAGATGATCTAGTCACCGAAGCGACACTTTACGTAAATTCTATAAATTTCAGTGGCATGCTCAAATATTGAAAAGATGAAGTTCGTCGAGCACTTTCTTGGTTATGATCTAATGTTAGTTAAATATTTATTATCTATTTAATGACAGCCCACATAGTCCTGCATGATTCCATAAAGGCGCTAAATATTGTTGAGGACCATTTCATCTTAGATAGTGCGAATTATTTGCTTTAGGTATTTCTTTTGATGGCGATCCACAGTATGCTTAGTAGCACCGAGAAGTCCGTTTCTGTTACTAAGGTTAAAAACATCGACCAACGCCTTGACACCGACAAAACCTGATTCTTGGTTCAGGAAGGAGCGTTGGTTGCGTTCAGAGCGACGGAAACGACACCGGCAACAACGGGGGAAAAGTGTTCGCTGTACAAATCGTGACCAGCAATGCAAGAAGTAGCTTAGAAAAAACAATAATCAATGATAGCTTTCCCGGTCTTCTCGTTATTAGAGAGTTTCAGTAGATCGTTCCGATATCTCCGATATCCCTGATAATAGAGAGTTTTAGCAGATCGTTTTTTCGCCCCGATAACGATGCCTCCTCTCCCTCCGGCGGCCTTGGGCATGCGTCGTATTGTGATCGGGTGTCGTTATCGGGGCGAAGAAACGAGCTGCTAAAACTCTTTAACGATAAGATTCGTGCGCAAAGGCGGCTGTGAGGTATCGGGTATCGTTATCGGAGTCACTGGAACGATCTACTAAAACTCTTTATTGTTGTCGTTTCAGTTCTTGTGGGAGAAACCGATTAGTATATCTGAATCAGCTTTTAGTTTGTTAGCGAATCTCCTGCGCCACAATATTTGTATTCGAATACTCGAAATCTTTTTGAACAAATACAGTTATCTTTTTTTTATGTATAAAGTTTATTAGCTTTTAATTCGCAGTGCTTTTTTTTTTAGTTCTGTTTCACTTTTTTTTTCTTCTGAACCACGAAATTTCAAACATTATCGTGCTTCCCAGCTTTTTTGAGTCGGCCCGTTTTCTAGATTCTACCCATATAACCCTGATCCTTGCCCTATAGATCTACCCTTCCTCCCACGTACCATAGCGCGTCTTAAGTACGAGGCCCTACCATGAAGACAATGTTACTTATTTTTCTATACGTTATTCATGGAAAGTAAAAGAAACACTAAAACACGTCGCGCAGTGTTTGTCTTGCTGAGATGTACAGTAGGAGTGGCTACGGTGCGCCTGCGTGAACATGCGTGCGTGTCCATAAAGGAGCGAGCGCGAAGCGAGAGCAACTTTATCGCGGAAAGAGACTCTCAGCAAACAATGCGAGCCCTCATCCAACTTTCCCCCTCTCCTAATTTTTCTCCTTTCCTCGTATGAATTGGTATACCGGTTGTGCGTTGGCGGTTGCCGTACACTGCTGGCAGCATTCCTCGCAAGGTCGACCGGTTGGCAACCTTGGCCCTAACCAAAGACGCCTGGACAGCAGAAGCGCCTAATCACCGACAAGTTCCGACTTATCCAGGCAGTCCGACTCGATCTCATGGATTAAAACATGACTTTGCATAACCTAACACGAAATGTATTATATACTTACCTCGCCGAATAGAAATGAATTCAATAGATAAGCAAAACCACTTTTGGAATATATATCGACTAGGTGAACCCAACCGTTTCATCTCAGGGTGGAAGTCCATTTATTCTCGGGAACGCAGTGTGTCCCAGTTTAAGATATAACGTGTTTTAACATTGCCAAACCAAATTGGGCCTAACGTAGAACTTGCACTGAATTACTCTCCTCCTTAAAAATATTCTCAATCAATCAATCAATCTCCTTCCCAACATTATTTAACAGAACCGAACCCAATGAAGATAACCGTTCTTACAATTCAAATAATCTCACCCTCATTCAATAAGAGCCACTCAAGTCTACTCAGATCTATATGTAATCAACCCTAACGCTGCCGAATCCAAAAACCTGAAACCTCAGCTTAACTCAAAGTTCGTCTCTATCAATGCTACTGAACGAAATCAAATTACACCTAACCTAACTTTAGTCATGCTTATCTAATGCAAACCAAAATAAACCTAATGGAATTATACATAACGTCTTAAAGTTTCATCACATTATCACAACAATCAAGTCGACATTACCTTACCTCAATTCACATCTAATCCAACCTCATCTCAAAGCATCCAACCGAATAATTTGGCATTCGGCTAACCTCAGTTGTGTTCTTAACTAAATGTTAATCTAACCTTATGTTAGCGAGTCGAGCCGTACTTTAAACTAGTTTATTATAACCTCGTCGAATTTAACTTACTCCTGGTCAAACTGACCTAAGCACACTTTCTACATATTTGACACGAATAATCTCTCAATCCTTTGTTTAGTCACTATGTTCCGTCGTCACCTTCATGATCCGATCGGTACGAAGAGTTCATGCAGCCAATCTCATCAATTCATTGTAGAACAGTAGCACTTCAAGAACGCTCAAACTGAAAGATTGGAGTAGATCACACTCAACGGGACACTGTTTGATTTTCACTTTTTATTCTCGAAACCAACACGCTATCTTTATCGCGAAACCGGTCAGACAATAATGGCGATCAGAACACTGATTAACAGCGACATGCAAACACATGTCATGTCCACAACCGCGTGTCATCTTCATCGCATACATGTTGACATGAGAGGCTAGATGTACGCCCCGTAAGAAAAACATCTCCCTCACCTCTATGACCCCCAACCACCCTCCTACTCCCACCCCGGGGGGTACGTGCATCCAAGCCTCTCACGTCAACATAAGGGGAGGAGCTGAAACGACACTTTGATCACGCAATGTATGCTACTGACAACAAAACAACATATAGACGTTTGCAACCTGCCACGCATCAAAGGCCAGCTTGGCCGCCATGAATCGAAAACACTTTTTTGGGGCTCCAGTCTGGCAACCATGGGCGCGCCTTGGCGTGCCCGCGGAAAACATTGGCTTAGAAGGGCGGGAGGAATCATGTTCGTCTTTTTACGCTTAGGCTAGGTGGTGCAAGCTACCGCCCGTTACAAATTGTATAGCCAGTAACATCCATCCAGGCTTCGCTATCGGACGATTTCCAGACGCCAGCAGCTACATATGGTGGCGCCTAGAGGCCGTAGCACGTCACGCCGCAGCGGTGGCGCTACTGTCGGCATGACGCATGGGCGGGCGCTTCACGCGAATCTGGTTTCTGCGCACGCGCAGTGCCCATACCTGGTGAAGGCAAACGCGGGCTTCTTTGTAAACCGTGCGAACTGGCCTATTCGGAGAGCAAATCGGCTGCTCCTTGCCCAAGGGTTGCGATGGCGTCAGAACGACGCCGAGTTCAGGTTGGCTTCGATGGGAAGGATAGTGAATAGATCTCAACGCTAGATGCCTCGAGGACTATACCAACTATATTCTTCAATCGGCCAATAAGAGCTCGGCGTTCTGACGTCAAGAAGCAGACGAACTTGCGCTCCGTACAAATGTTGACATGCCACAAAGGATCGCATGAAAGCAACAGCCAGGCAAGCAGCTTTGTGTTGATGCGTGGGTGTAAATCTGCAGGCCCCCAAGTAGTACCCACGAGCTGCGACTGTACTCGATTATTCCTCGCACAATTTGTGTGCCATTGGAGAAATCGGCACTTTCGCGGTTATTTGCGATGTCTCTTTCTTACGGAGCTGGAATTCGTTGGCAACGGCGTGAATCCGAAAACGGCTGTGTTCATTTGCATACACGTATCGGCCGCTTGGCAGACTGAACCGGTATTTACACTTTAGGCAAAGAACAAAGCAGACTTTTCGACAACAAAATTTATACAGTCTGATTTTCACTTTTGTTTTGTTTTGCCTATTAAGATCGTTTAGTTTTCTTACTGCAGTGTGTAGAGCGTGCATTAGTGTACCGGGTATCTGGGGAAAACTATGTTCGTTTTCACCTCAAGAATTGTAGTAAAAAAAAACAAAAAACAGCTCCTTCCGGAGCTTTAATAAGCAATACCAAACTGTAAAGAATTAATATGTATGTAAATAATTATTAAATGTAAAGAATTGTAAAGAATGTATGTATGTAAAGTATATAAAACAATTATTATATATGTGGACACATATTATATTAAATACATATGTTATCTTATCAAGACGTAGACGTTTCAAACGGCAGAACATTGCTTCTTACTCAGAGAGTCAAATCTTGTAAAAACAACTTCGCTCAGCGTGTAAACAATGCGGAAAACTTTCTTTTTTTCTCGTGGTGAAGACGAGTACAGAAATTTTTCACCGCCCACATAAACAACGCACCAGCCGAACATCCCGTCACCGCCCAAAGGAAGAACTAAAACGGTCCGGAGTAGATGCCACATTTTTAAAGCTAGTGATTTTTTTTTTAATTTTTAATTTGAAAATGGGTTGCTTTCCCGGTAGCCGACGGCATTCATCTCCGTGTATTCATGGGCTTTCGGCGGTCGCCGTTTCCTTGGTGAAAAGCTCAGAAAATTGCCGATACGTTTGAATCAGATAAATGGCGATCTCGAAAACTCTGGGACCTGGTCCGGGCCACTAACTCTATATTTGGGCAAAGGCTGAGCGTTCGGCGATGTGTCGTTTACTTCTGCTATAAAATTAAAAAAAACTGCATAAGCTTTTTTTAGACACCCTGTAGAACGTCGCTATATGGCTGCGTTAATTTACACGGATGCCCCGGTAGCCCATTAAATCGGCATCGATGGAGCCTAATCACGCAGACCTCAGTGCCATTCTTTCCCCCTTTCTTGTCTACTTAATCATAATCTTCCTATCTACATTCGATGAACCACGGTCAAACTCATGCAAACACACACAGTCAATGAAGGTGCACTAGATCAATCAACTAGCGGTTGGAATAGAACGAAACAATTTGAGAACATGCCGTAACCTGAATCTAAAGATAATGGCGAAAAATAAAATTTCTTTATGAGCCTACGTCCACATAATCCCAATGTCGTCAAAACAGAGCTCCACATTGTGGACGCTTGCGGGATATAGATCAATAAAAAGCTACTTTGCCAGCAAAATAAAAACTATAAAAAACTTTTTTTAGTTAATGTTTTTTTTTACTGAAATAAATGCTACAGGTACGCACACTGTCGTTTCTCGTTTTCGGCGATATTAGGCTTAGGTGGACGTCGGCTCCTAGCGAAATTTCGCCTTTCTCAATTATCTTTTGATCCCGGTAACGTCATGTCTCTCAAACTTTTGCGTTCTAACTCCCAACCACTTACGTCACATTCTCATGAAGTTCGGGCTTTCTGTGACGCGGAATTATTTTTACCCGGGGCCAAAAACGGTTCTCTTTTCTCGGAGCACCCTGTACATCCTAGACACGTTTGTGCACCAACCTGCCCACAGGGCACTTGAGAGTCAGTCACTGCCACCTATGTGAGGAAGCCCGGCGAATACATTGCCGGAAATATGACACCAACTCATGTTTACAAACAAACCGGAGCGCCCCTAGCGGACGCCACCGGCTCCGCGCATGCGCGGTGGACGGTGGGCAAGAGGTCCGCCGTCGCCCATAAACAAACCATTGAATTGCGTTGTTGTCGGCGCCGGTGGGAGTCCCCGTGCTCTTTTTTGCGTTGGAATTGTTGATTCTACGTCCTCCTAACAATGTCTGACTACTTGAGCGGCTTCAGCACAATTAACGAAGCAAAACTTTGCGTGAATAATGTGGCGTGCGGCGATTCATTTCACGTGGACGCCGCAGAATGGGCGCTAAAGCCTGACTCCCACGATGAGATTCCGCTCGCTATTTTCAGTCGCGACGTCGCTCGGGCTGCAAAAGTGTTGACTGTAGCTGAGATGGTGGACGTCGATACTGAAAACCGGAAGTAGAATCGGGCATTACAAGTCGGTGATGGCCACTGGTAACAATGATCAACATCTTCTTTTATCTACTGTTTACACTTAGCCTACTTACCCCAACCAACCTTCAAACGTGTTTTGAGGCCTGCACTTAGTTCTTATCGCAATTACCGGGTCAACGTTTGGTTTACGGGCCGCTGTCGTTTGAACGAGCTGACGACAAAAAGCAGACAAGTTTGAAAGAGCAGACGACAGTTCGAACGCATGCGCAATGGAGTGCGGGCGAGAAGCACCGCGTCCCGCGTCAACAAACCATTGGGATGTCACGTTGTCGGCGTCTGTGTGAGTCTGCATACTCTTTTTCGCGTTATAATTGTCGATTCTACGTCCTCAAAGCAATGTCTTACCACTTTAATCGCCTGAACGAAATTACCAAGGCTCGTTACGCCGCTAAACTTTGCGTAAATAATTTGACGTGCGGCGATTCATTCGCATGAACGCCGCAGAATGGACGCCAAAACCATGATGAGATTCTTCTAGCTATTTTCGGTCGCGACGCAGCTCGTGCTGCAAAAGTGTAGAAGGTAGCGGCGATGATCGACGTCGATACTGAAAATCGGAAGCGGCAACAGACCAAGCGTGACAAGTCGGTGACGGCCACTGGTACAAATGGTCAACATCTTGTATCTACTGTTTACACCGAGCCTACTTAAGTCTTTTGAGGCCTGCAATTACTTCTTATTGAAATCACCGGGTCAAAGTTTGGTCTACGGGCCGCTTTTGTTTGAACGAGCAGACGACAAAAAGCAGACAAGTTTGAAAGAGCAGACGAAAGTTCGAGCGATCAGGCGGCCGTGTGAATTTGAAGACGCACTGAACCGGCGGGTGGTCCGAACAACTTGGCGGTTTTCTCTCGTTCATGTTGGAACAAAACAAATACATCTGGCGACCACAAAGTGTTGCCGGCACAACCAATCGTAGTTCGACAGCGTCTGGTTTGCCCTTTTCATGGCTACTATCCACGTTCTCGGACGAACGGAGGGGCAGAAACACATGAAAACTGATCTTCAAACCTTTCCAGACTCTCTTGGTACAGCCCCCGTCGCAGCATTTTGACGAGAAGGCAGGTTTTTTGTCTGATTTCTTCCAAAAGAACACAGGAATGCATGTCTCGCACGGCGACTTCTGCCCACCGCCCCAGGCCGGAAGTGCGCCCGATGCGCCACCACCGCGGCGTGACGTAGAAGAGTTGAGTTGGTGCAATAAACACTATGTCTCACAAAATCGTGTCATGTTCAGCACCGTATTGTAGGGGCTCTAAGCATTCCAAAAAAAAACGAAATTGCATGCCCTCATTTGGGGTGGGGGAGCTCCATATTAAAATTCTAATCAAAGAATGTGACACGCTCCTCTTTCTGCGACTTAGAGCAGACACCAGGAGGCGCCATCGGAAGTCTTTTTAGAAAAAATATTTGCTGTATTACCTCTCGCATACCCGAAGATTTGACGCTTTTTGTCAAAATATATAATTCACAACGCACCTAGAAAGAGCAATATAATAGTAACGTTCGAAATCTCCCCGTAATCAACTATTTTATTGGTAAAATTTTATGGAGCTAATAGAGACCGAAAGATACCACCCCCCCCCCCCCCCCCCTTCCTCGATCCAAGAAAAAACAGTGCCCGTGTGAGTTGCAGTGAGTTTACCAGAGGACGTCTTGCCATCTTAAGCTGGTCATTCTTATTGACTAAAGCCCAACAAACAATATGCCATCAAATACAAGCTTCTACACAAAAAAAGCACTTGAGTGCCTTTTAAACATATATGTAGGTGCACCTCAATTATCTTTACGTTAATTTATCAACACGTTCAGCGTATAAACATTCCAAACGCCAAAAACATTGGTTCTTTTTCCTGTCAACTAAATCTTGTAAAAGAACTTAGCGCACCGTATCTTTTTCTTCTTCTTAATGTGGCAACGAGTATACATCTTCTAGTTAGTGCTCCTTACACAATGAAAAGTAAGGCCATCGGAGCTAATGAAGGCACGCTCTGCGTTTGTAAAGCTGACACAGACTATATAAACATGTTGTGGATCTTTGTAGTTTGCCGTAGGCTGTGGTCATTGCCCCTCTTCCCCAAGGACTACGTGAAAAGTTGATCGCGCGTGTACTTGATAGATCTCCGCATCAAATAGGCGTGACTTACTCCATGTATCTTCCGCCAAGTGGGCATCGAACGAGATGCCAGCATCA
>JAZHYW010056088.1:0-57367 GCA_037355805.1 Ixodes ricinus
TACTTCGTTCCGGTTACGTCTTAACTCTGTCGAAGATTTCAGTCATGCTAATGGTGTCAGTGTGCTTGAATATTTAGATTCGGCATTTGTTGGCTTTTAAATAAATGATTTCGATAAATCTGCTCTTTGGCAAATATTCGAGCTTATATGCGTCTTTTGCTTAGACAACTTCATTCCTAATTGATACAGGTGTCCAAAACAAGCCAATCAGTGGATTGATAGAAGCATGATTAACCTCAAACGCAGACTAAAAATAATGAGAAAAAAAAAATGTAATTCCGAAAGAGTGCGTGAGATACAGACTGAGTTAACCAGCAGAGTTGCACAGGTTAGAGAACGGTACTCTGTACATGATTTGTCGGCTTTTCTGAAGGATGACCCTGAAACGTTTTGGACGTACTTCGGCCAACAAGAACAATCTTGTTGAAAAATTATGATAAATGACAGTTTTGTTTCAGATAAAAAAAGAAATTGCCAAGCATTTAAACTTTTATTTTCAGTCAATTTTCGGAGAAAAAGACGAGTATGAATGTCGCGCTTCTTCGTCACCCATGACTACTGATTTTATTTCCTATCAGGGTATTTTGTGACTGATGTTAAATCTAAAAATGTAGACTTGCGTAGACCTTGACAAGATTCAAAATATTTTTCTTCGACGGTAGGCAGAATCACTGACACGTTTTTTGACGATAATATTTCAGACCTCGTTTGCTTCCATTGTGCTTCCGAATGACTGGCTCTTAGCCACGTGTCGTCCCTCTATTCAAGAAAGGAGACTCATTATCGCTAACAAACTATCGTCCCATTCCTCTCACATGTACCTGTTGCAAACTCATGCAGCATATCATTTGAAACTTTAGTTCTTCCTTTTCGGAAGAAAACAACATTTTGTCCCCCTTCCAACATGGTTTCGGAAAGGGGTTCTCTACCACAACTCAGCTTTTAACCACGGTCCACGACTTCGCCGCTAGTCTAAATAAATCTGGTCAGGTAGACGTATTATTCTTGGATTTCAGTAAAGCTTTTGACTAGGGTCCCTCGTGGAAAATTAGTATTTAAATGAGAAAATGTCGGTCTTCCGATTGCTGTTGTTAAATAGATTAAATCATACCTTAAAGGGCATGAACAGCTTGTTGATATTGGTGAGTAATTTTCAAATCCGTTGCGTGAATCTTCGGGTGTACCCCATGGCAGCGTTCTGGGGCCCTTGTTATTTCTAATAAAACAGTAATGACATTGTGTCAGTCATCGATGAAATTCCTGCAGAGGCTGCGCAGTAAGCTTGAACCGTTCTTTTAGCTACTTTCTGAAAGGTGCTAAGACACCTTCACAGAGTGCACTGAAATGATGAGGACTATCACGGTATCGCTGTCCTCTGCAGATCGTAGTCAATCATTGGTGTTGGACGGTTCTCTTAGGAGGAAGTTTCCTATTTGATGACCCAACTTGCCTCCAGACGGCACTGAAGTGCAAAAAAATACGAC
Source organism: Ixodes ricinus (assembly GCA_037355805.1). Classification (NCBI taxonomy): domain Eukaryota; kingdom Metazoa; phylum Arthropoda; class Arachnida; order Ixodida; family Ixodidae; genus Ixodes; species Ixodes ricinus. The sequence continues at coordinate 1,485 of JAZHYW010056088.1, forward strand.
AGGATGGTCGTTATCCTCAGACTGTGTTCAATAATTGGTCTTAGGTGGTGCTTTTACAACAAAGATTTTGTATTTTGTGACCCAACTTGCCTCCAGATGTCTCTGAAGTGCTGAGAACTACCACGGAATGGTCGTCACGGATTGTAGTCAGTCATTGGTCTTAGACGGTGCTATGACAACAAAGTTTTCTATCTGGTGACCCAACTTGCCTCCAAACAGTACTGAAGTTGTGAAAACTACCACAGGATGGTTATCGTCCTCCGAGAGTAGTCAATCATTGGTCTTGGACGGTTGTATGAAAACAAAGTCTTATATCTGGTGACCCAACTTGCCTTCAGACGGCTCTGAAGTGCTGAGAACTACCACTGGATGGTCGTCGTCCTCAGATTGTAGATTGATCTTTGAAATCAACAACGGGATGGTTAAACTTATTGAAAATGCATTTGCGCATGAAAATGTCGTAATCCCGACATGTTACAAATGGACCGATAAGGAATTGGACCATGTAACATTTACTGAAAAGAAAGACATAAGAGCACTGCCATTCTTATTCCAGATTCAACATTGACAATAGTGACATTGCAGTTCCACTAAGTGATATCTCACTGTGCTTAGGTGTTCCTAATAAGTGGTGCTGCTGCAAACCGATGTATGCAATTATTTTTATGAATGTGGGCTTTGCTTGGATTCAATGGCTTAGCCTGCATTGCCCTTTTCCATAATGAAACTACGCTCAATTTGTATGAGCTACATTCTGTGCAAGGCTGGTTGCTCACGGTAAAAATCAAGCGAACAAAGTTTAGAAAGACAGCTAATCAGGAACATGGAAAAATAAATAAGGAAGCTATTCAACGATATCTGAAACACAAACGACAGTGTTGAAGAACGTGTCGCGGCGTTGTTAGTTTATATGTTAACGTTTCAGGTGACTATGAGTTTGACAAAGCAATGTGTTGTAAGCAAGACTTTCAGTATTATTAAGAAAATAGCCTCATAAGTAGAATGTCAAATGTGTAGTTCATAAAACTCACTTAAAATGTGTGCAATAGAAGAAACAACCAAGGGAAGCTTAAATCATAATTGTTAATACAAGCATTTGTAATTTTTATGAACAGTAATATGCAAAAACTATTCACCTTTATTAATTACATATATACAAGGCAGGTACATATTTATAGTTCAACAAATGTATTTTTATAAAATGGTAACTTGAGTGAGTTGGTAATAGACATAGAAAGGCAAACAGTAAGGGAGACAAATATGAACGTAAAAACAATTCACCCGGGTGCTTGCAAAAAAATAATACTTTATGTATAAGGGAGAACAGTAACAAGTTCAAGTCACCTATTGGCAACGACCTGTTGTGGAGATTTGCACGTTTCTGTTCCAAGTGCTCCATTGACCGAGACTACAGGGTCCAGTGAGCTCAAATGCGCCTTAAAACTACGAAAGCTCAAAGTGCATTTTAGCGGGTGTTTTAGCTTACTTCCTGAACCCCAACAACCAAGCTTCCACCTCTCATCCTAGTTGTTTTAGTTATTAAGTTAAAACGCACAGGTGGAGAGAGATTTTTAAGTTCATAAAGATAATGTGCAATAAATGCCATCAAAACCGTAGAGATTATTGGGAAATTTTTAATTTTTGGGCATTCTTTTCATTATACACTAACCAAAAAAGTTGAGTTTGAGTAATCGATTTGGAGATCCCAAGCTGTTCAAACTGCTCACCGTTGCTACTCGTTTTCAGGATATTGGCGTACTGGGGCATGTGTAAAGTAGACTACTAATCTGTGCCTGTGGAGGGTCGCATAGAATAAAAAAGGCTGAGGCTGCACAGCTACTTTCGAAGAGCACAGTGTGAAACTCAAGTCCGCTTCGGGCTGCAGCAGACTCTGATCGATGGTACAGAGCAGTTCCGTCAACCTGCTGAAAGCAACGAGTACGGTCGACGCAAGGACCTCTACCTCTCGATTTCTCAACGTCTTTTATTCGACGTATTTCGGGGCACTTTCGCAGCTGCCATGGCGAGCTCGTCACTGTTTTGAACCTTATCGGTCTCAGTCATTATCCTCGATTTTTGTACTCATCTTACCTGCCCACTTATTCTCGATGATGTCTAGTCAGTCTTCAGCGATGTTGCGATTAGAACGTCATTCTCGCGTCCGGTTAAATTTGGAGCCCCGGACGGCTCCTTCAACTCAAAATGTGAGCACGAAAACTACTGTCACTCTAAACATATTCTGCTATTATCCGATATTAAACACACATTCACATAGGTAAAAAGATTTCGTGTTTATTCAAAGATTTTACTCCTGTTTTTGAAAGGTCAGCATAAAACTTATTAAATTTGGAGACGTTTCATTCGTTACATCATCGAAGGAACACAACGAAAAGCAGCCGCCGGCGCCCAGTACCACGGCAAAAAGGTTTGTTTACATCACGTGATTCCTATCCGCCAATCGTATTCGTCCCTCTGAGCGTTCCCTAGTTCGCTCTCTCTGTCCCTACATTCACTACTCAAATCAAGCGTTTATACTCGTCTCACTCCTAGCATAGACCAACCGCGAAGGCTGTGCTAGCGCGAGCGGCCAGCCTTGACCAGCCTTGACTAGAGCACTTGCCGCACGAGCGCCGTGCAGCGAGTGCTCCAAAGGCAGTCAAGGCTAATGCTGGCACTTTAGTACAGCATTTGTGGTTAGGTCCATGCTAAGGTGAGAAGAAGTATAGTTACGTGTTTGTAAACAAGGAGTTATTGTTGGTGCAACCGGAATTTAAACCCGTGGTTAGCCGAGCTTGTTTTAGGACGCTAAACCCACTTAGGAAAGAGCCGCTTTGTCTTAAGGTAAGCGACGTTGGTGCAACTGACCTTTCGAGCCACTAAATGAGCTATGATTAGAGTATCGGCACTCTGTTCCCTGGTATTGTTGTGGGCGCTGACATCTTAGTGCTTGTGCAGAGCAGACGCAACTGCCGATCGTCATGATTCAAAAGTGCGACTTCATTAGATTCGGTGTTAGGCAGCTTATGTAATGCTGATTTGCACTATCGCCAACTGTTTTAACATTTGTAGAGGACGAAAACGCGTTTCTGTGATTTCAGATAACGCTTTAGTAATTATCAATCATTATTTTAAGCCACAAGATGGGCAAGGGTTGTTACTCTGAAGCATAGCTTATTTAGTGGCACTAGTGTTTCTGATGCATTCAACGTCGGCTGCAGCTCTCAGTCTCAGTCTCATGATTGTGATTAGGTCTTCAAGATAGGCTCGCGCACATTTTTTCTAAACTATCGGGACACCAAGTAGTACTCTGGGCTTATAAGCTCACGCGCAGCACGTTCTGGTATCCGCAGCAGTTCTTTTCTGGTATCAAACACTTGAAACAAATGTCTCCTTGCACACGCATTAGTCATCGCGTTATTTTATTGATTCATTTTAAAACTTTCCTACATAGGGGGCGAACCAACCACCAAAAAGTTCACGCTACACAGCAACGATGCTTCACCAATCTTGGTGCTTCATGCTCGTTGCTGCCAGCTATCTATAACTTTGTCTCTTGTTGCAGAAAAAGCATTTTCCGCCCTCCAGGAACGTTAAACACGTCCGTGGCAGAGCACAACAACATCACGAAAGCTTCCTCACGCAGTGTCCTGAGCTCAGAAAGTATAATGTTCAGATAGTAACGATCGCCATTCGCGCCTGCTTTGCACTAAGCACCCAAACAATGGCCATCTTAAAAAACAAATATCGCCGAATAAAATGCCGGTACACTAAGCGTATCTTGTTAATTGGCTATAGGCGAACCAAAGCGGAGCGCGTACCAAAAACCCCAGGAGTCTTGATGGCCAATCATTTAGTAAAAGTTATATTTGTTAAGAAATGTGGAGGAAAAATATAGTGCCTCGGAAGGACGTCGGAAAATGCGACAATTCGCCACACGCAATCTCGTGGCCCTAAGGCCCTTTGGAACCAGATTCTGCAACGGCGACGGAGAGGGACCACGGCGATGCTAGAATCATCGAAAATTAATCTTTGAAGTCGAAAGTAATTGGTTTCCGGCTGCCCCTTTCGGGACAAGATATTGCGAGAGAGTGGGCTGTCGTAAAGCTTTTTTTGCCTCTTCGACTTTTTTCTTTATCTCTCTGGTCATGCCTTGGGTCATTTGTTACCTCTTGAGAAGGGGAAGGAGGCTATTTGAAGGTGACCTAAGGCATTACTGAAATATTGACTCTTTTCTCCTGGAGGTCCAAGTCTCTTCTGGGTAGGACAACCTAATTAACTCGAGGCACTGGAGGTGTGACCGCCTGGACAGACGACGTTAACTACGGCTTACTTACTTTTTCTTTCTTACTTTTTCTAAAATTTTCCCGTTTCCGCGTTCTCCAGTAGCCATAAAAAACACGTTCTAAACTCTCGGACTTTAACAAAAATGTGAAATTGTGTTGTGTGTTTGTTTAGGCAGTCGAAAGTTCGTGAGCCCCAGTGGGCGGCTGGAGTTTTCGCTGTAGATGAGAACTTTAGACAGTGAAGTATCATGGCCGAGCTGAAAACTTGAACCTGCATCACGCAGTAGTTGTAATGGAAGGAGAGACCCGAGTCGTCTCTGTTTGGATGGCCGTTTATTGAAACACTGCCCCTATGGTGTCCATGATCTCTCGTGCCCCCGAATCCCCCCCCCTCCTTCTTCTTTCTTGTTATTTCTCAACATCTTGCCGGGCCGGGGCTCGTGTCGTTGCCGACTCAAGAAGGAAGAGTCACTGAATTAACGTGTTGATTTAACGCCGGTCAGGAAGGACTACTCTGCACGCTCGAGGAGCTGAGATCGGGCCAAGTTTCCATAGCAGGAGTGGGGTGTCAAAGCTTGATGTGCATTTGCCGCCGTGTGCCGCTTGGAACGCCACGTAAAAGACAGAAAAGGCGACAGATGTTAGAGTGTTTTTGGTGTGTGTGTGTGTGTCTTTATACTGCCGGCAGTTAATCTGCCTCAACAGGCGACTTGTCTCTTAGCTGTAGATGAGCAATTTAGCCAGTGCTGTGCAACCGCTAGCGTGGGGTCTGTAACATGCACCACGCAGTAGTGATGCACGACCGCATTCCGGCACGATGCTCATTCAGATCGAAACGGGCAGGGGTGGGGATTGAGCTCGGGATCCCTGGGTTCTGCAGCACGAGCTTCGCCCCGTGCTCCGAGCTGTTGCGCGTTAGCCCACTCATCCACCGATCCCCCTTTTAGAGTGTTAGGTGTTTGAATGCCCGCAGTGAGCGAGGCGGAGATGTCAAAATTAGGATGCCTCAATGTCCTTCTGTTCAGGGTGATGCCACCTTGTAGTACCCGATGCCCACAGCACGCGCTCACGGGGAATATACAAAAAAATCGACGAAAACAAAATGTCGCCATAGCACAATCAGCGCCACAAGCGCGTGCAGGGACACGCTCTTTCACGCGCTTCTGAACAAAAAAGAAAAATAAACGTGTGGGACAACATGGCCAGATGTCTCCACCCTAAGCAAAGCGCACATGAAGGCACAACATGCTCAAAATAAGATGCGGGAGATTGCGGGTGCACCAAAGCTGTTTTCGCGCGCGTTCTATTGCGCGTTGGTACACATACTATACTCCGTTTCACCTTATGTTGTACCGCAGCGAAGGCTATAGAAGCGCGAGTTCATAGCGTTGGCAAGTGCCCTGGTGCACGAGAGCTGTGCCACCAAGATGTACCCTAGAGCAAGGAGCCTGCGCTTCTAGCCATTCCTGCGGTACATCATAGGTGGAATAGAGTATAGGTGCGATCCAAAGATAATGTGCGCCATGAAAGGGATTGCGTCAGTTGCGATTCCGCCAAGTATGCCAAAACAATTAAATGCTTTTATCAAATGCATAATTTTTTTTTTGCAATCAGACAATGGATTGTTGGAAATATTCGACTATATTTTGTTTCCCAGACGCCTCGGTGGCATTCAACTGGCAATATTATTAAAACAAAACACACGTATCAGTGGCTCTAAGCCAGAGCGTTGGATTAAGGATCCCTATTTGGCGGGTTCGAATACCGGCCGAGGTGCTCCGCAATCTCGCGGAGACCAATCCGAGATTCCGGCCGCACGTCAAAAGATCTCCACGTTGGTCGCAATATGTTCCCTCTAGTTTCCTCGGCTATTTTTTGCCTTGTTTTATTTTTCAACAGAAAAAAATAAAGCGATCGTACGCACTCCTTATAGCGGATGCTTCTTGGTATTCAAAATTGTTTACGAAATCATTACTTCGTAATATTGCAAGAAAATGTACTATTATCTATCTGAGACCATTGTATTGTCTGCGTAAGTTCGATAAAGACAGATTTCGTTCCGTTCTTTACTAGCCTTTAATCATATCATACGTAACATCCCCAGGATTGTTATTCCAGTCATAAAGACTGCTAATATTTAGAAATAATTACTCGGAAAACAAATACCCACACGCTGTTCGCGTCCTATGAAAGTAAGAGGCGCGCACGAGCAGCTTAAAGGGCCATGCAACGATATTTGCTTGGAATGTTTTTCACTTTACACAAGCTTACCGGCGATAGTGGGGCCCAAGTATACACGTTTTCTGTTTCCTGTCGTCCTCTGTCACGTGGGTTCCATATCTGGTATGCGGGATGAAAAATAATAAAACATTACAAGCGGGAATATGCGAGAAAATGTAAGTGAGCAAAACAAGAATGTGTGACAATCATGCATTTTTTGTAAACACCTTTCAGCGGCGTTGAGATATCAAAACGATGTTTTACCGCATACCAAAAGTGACGACATACAAGATGGCTGCGCCCTTGTAGAAACAATTGTGCATACTCGCACGCGACGCCACTGACCAAAAACTGCTTTGTAGCTGTTGCGGCCTTGAGAGCGCTCGTCGGGGAAAGGAACAGGACGACCCAGCTCTGGTGAACGATTTACTTCAACTTCTTTCTTTTCTCTCTAACCGCCCCATGCCCGCGCGCGAGGAAGGATCGTTTTAATCTTAATTTTCAACACCCTCCCCCCAAATGAGCAAGCCGCTCATTTGATCACGAGGTCTCCAGTGGGTAGAGCAGCTGCATCGGTCTTCGTGTGGATGTACCTGAGGGCAACCTGATGGCGCATGCTCGCACGTGCCTGTCTCTACAGAGAAAGACCTCGGTGACGCGGACGGTTCTCCACAGGTGACCTGTGGTGCGGTCATAGCGCAGCAAAACCACGTCCCCAACTTTCGGTGGGCAGCTGCCAGCGGGTCGGGCGAGATGTGCTGAGCAATGCTCTTGGAGATCTTGTGTCCCACGTCTCCAGAATTGGTCCACGACGCGCTGCTGCTACATCCAGCGCCGGGAAAGGGTTCGCTTAGACGACGCCTGGGCGGCTCGACCTCGGGCAGTGTGGTCAGTCTTCTCCCGATGAGAAATTGTGCTAACGTCAAGACTGCTGGCTCGCCAGCATCTGCTTGAGGGTATGTCAAGGGCCGCGAGTTTACTGTAGCCTCAACATCAATCAAGATAGTCGTCAGCTCCTCGAACGATAGGCTCTCTCGTCCAAGTATCTTTCGGATGCAGACCTTTACCGAAGGCACCAGTCGTTCCCACCATGCCGCTCTCTCCACAATGAACTTCCACGTGATTATTGGAGCGCTGCAGTAATCCTGCGACACTGGACTGCGCATTATTTCCCACAAAGTACCCAAGTCTCTCGCTGCCATCTTGAACGTAAGGGCATTATCATTGTAAATCGTGCTCGGGATTCCTCTACGAGCCACAAAACGCCGAAGGGCCAGAAGAAAGTGTGTCGTGGCTACGGAAGAGACGAGCTCTTGGTGTGCAGCTCGAGTGGTTGGGCAAGTGGAAAGGGCAATGTAAGAATTTACGTCGTCAGCGTCGGTCTTGACAAACAAAGGACCCGCAAAATCGACTCCTACGACTTGGAAGGTGTGACCCTCGTGGACTCTGTTCTGCGGTGGCGGTGCGACTAGTGCACAGGCTGGCTGTGCAGAAAAGCGTCGGCATACTCGACACTGTCCGATCACCGCCTTTACCGTCCTCCGGGCGCTGAATAGCCAAAACTTCTCACGTAACTCCGTCATCATTGCTTGAACGCCTCCATGCAAGGTGCGCTGATGGGCCGAGGCGGCAACCAGCTTGCTCAGGTGATGATCTTTTGGTAGAATACTATAATGCCTCGCACCCTCCGGAAGTAAGGCATGCTGCAGTCGGCTACGGATCCGCATAAAGCCAGCTTCGTCAATGAAAGGTTGCATATCTATTATCTTTGATCTCGCCGAGATGTCTTGACTTCGAGACAGAGCACAAATCTCGGCGTCAAAGCATTTATGCTGGGCATGTTTGATCCACAAGTGCTCTGCGTCTCGAATGTCCGCTGCCGACAAGGAGAGCTCCGTTGTCCCTCTCGGTGGTCGACAATTTTGGACGAAGCGCAGGACCCAAGCCGTGACCCACAGCATCCTCGTGTAGCTTCCGAAGTTCTCCAAAGTCAGACCTGCTGGCAGGAGTTCTGTGTTCATCTTCGGGCCCGTTTCCAGGTGGTCGTTCAGGGATCCAGTGTTTGGTCTGTGAGCTGAGGCGTCGAAGACGACTCGAAGCTTCGTTGTCGCTGACTCCGCACGAACCACCGCTCGATGGGGCATGTAGGAGACGGGTTCGCTGTTCTGGGCGTCCTCCTGGACTCTTTCTGCTTGCCCGTCATCTATATAGCGTGGGATTGCCTCGTCGGACTTTGCGACGGTGCTATCCCGCTTCAGTCGTCTGATCAAGCTGTGTAGTCTTGTGTGTGCTACATCACAGTCGTTCCCCAGGATTGATGAGGTATGCTTCCAGGGGAGAGCGACTTGATAGCGCCCTCCTTTCATCGGGATGTTTTCGTTGAAGTGTCCCATTGCGTTCTTATGATCCCGCAGTGGAGTCGTTGGCTCATCCACGATGCCAAGGCTGTCTAAATCCCAAACTTTTCGCAAAGCGGTGGAGTCGTCTTCGTGATTAACGCTGAGAACACAGACAACCGCATTCATGGAGCATGATAGCGCCTGCGCAGCGCTGGTGGGCCCTTGGAAAGTCCATCCCAGCACAGTTGAAATGGCCACCAGCTCGGTGGAAATTTCAGCGCGTCGAATCTCTCCCGTGAGAAGTCGCCACATCTGGTCAGCGCCTATTAGGAGGCTTATACCAGCTTCTGATTTCACTGAGGGGAACATCAACTCGTCCGCGAGCTCGCCTGAGATGGTTCGTATGAACGAGTGATCGACCGGTGTTTCTGTAAGCTCCTTACATATGAACGGGACAACCACGGCTTCCAATGTATGGCTCGCCGTAGCGTACTGGCTTCGCAGATGGAGGCGCACGACCTTTAATCGTTGGCTGGGATTGTTTGTTTCTGTGCTTGAGAAGGTGTTAAATTTCAGGTCGAGGTACCCTATAGTTTCCAGTTGAAGCCTTGTTGCCACATCCTCTCGGATGAACGTTTTCTGGCTTCCACCGTCTATGATGCCGCGAATGTAAGCAGACTTCTTGTTAGTCACAATCCAGCCCCTGAAAGTCTGCAGGAGAACGCTGTTGCCGCCAGGTGAAGATGTGGAACCCGCCGTTAAGACGTCGGTAGTTTCTCCGCTCTCGGCCGGAGCTCCACGACGAAGTGATTGTGGCCGCCACTCTGGGTTGCACATAGAGACGGCGTGTCTCCCGCTACAGGTGGTACATCGAGCCTTGCTGTGACAGTCCTTAGAGCGATGGCCTCTTTTCGTGCATCGGAAACATCGGCTATCCTGTGCAAGCCGCCTTTTCTTCTCATCTAAGGAGCTCCCGGAAGAACATGTGCTGGCACCATGATCCTCCTTTCCACAGAAGAAGCAAGCGTCATCTATACGACTTGAGTTTTGCAGAACCATTGTTGAAGGAATCGAGATAGTCTGTCGAGGTCTAGAAGCCAATGGTGACAGATTCGCCGATGGACGCTCGTCACGTGAAGATCGCTCGCGGCTCTCGATTTCCACCCGTAGAAATTGTAGCAGCTTAGCCAGCTCTTCTCTCGTATTCCTCGATGTATCAACCATAGCCTCACAACGTGTCGTACCACTGGAAGTGGCTGCACTCTGTTCGGTGGGAGTAGGAGGAGCCAGTTGTGGCATATAGCTCTTGATGCGGTAGTACTCCACTACGATGTGTGATGGCAAGCTGGTCAGAAGTATATCAACCAGCATAGCTGCGTATGTATCACTCGAAACACCCAGGGAACGCAAGCCACGGATGTTTGTTTGCACGTGATCGTAGACGTTCCGTAGTCCCTGTACGTCGCGCTCAGATTTCACAGCTGGTAGCTTACGCAGTCTTCCCAGATATTCGCGTTCGATTCGTTGTTTATCCCCGAAACGCTCGGTCAGCATCTCTACCGCATCTTGGTAACATGCTGCGGTGGCTTGTAGTCCAGAGATCATACTGGCTGCTGGTCCAACGAGAAGAGAGCGCAAGTACTGGAACTTTTCCGGCTCAGAAAGACTTGTGTTCCGGTGTACCGCGACGTCGAATTGTTCCCAAAAGGGTTGCCATTGTGTAAGCTCACCTTGGAACTGCAGCAGTTGTAGTTTCGGGAGCTTCACTCCAGTCATGTGGGAGCTGCTGCCTCTGTCGCCTCCGGAGCGTGGCGGTTGCGGTGTCGTCTGGGCTCGCACCTCGCTGACGATCCTTGCGACCTCGTCCTCGAAGTCAGCCACGGTGTTGTAGTCCTCTTCCAAGTCGTTGTCGTCGATGAGGGGCTCTATCTCCTCATTGACTTTCCGAAGCTCGTCGTTGCTAGCAAGCAGTCTGTCACGCAACATTTCAAGTCTCTTGGAGTCCATGGGGTCCGATTGTAGCGCAGCTCGTATCTCATTTATGAGCTTGGTGTTCCGGCTGCGTCGAACCGCTCGTTTCTTCTTTAGTCGATCCATATTCACCAATGCGGCGTCCAACCTCGTTCAACTCCCGGGTTTCGGCACCAAATGTTGCGCCTTGAGAGCGCTCGTCGGGGAAAGGAACAGGACGACCCAGCTCTGGTGAACGATTTACTTCAACTTCTTTCTTTTCTCTCTAACCGCCCCATGCCCGCGCGCGAGGAAGGATCGTTTTAATCTTAATTTTCAACAGTAGCGGAGTAATGTCTAGGCAAGAAGCGAGCGTTTTCTTTTAACCTTTCCTTCGCAGAACTTAATGACCTAAATGTGGAGTCGCACTAACGATATCTCAATGCGGCTCATAGATTAAACCCGAGCGTTGCGTGAGCACTCAATTTAGGCTCGTGATAATCAACAGCTTGACAAGCATTCGGGTAGTCGTCCGTGTCCTATCGCTGCAATGGCGACAATAGCCTAACCATAACAATGTCTGGAACTCAGCGCGTGTTCTGTGCTTTTTCCATCCCCAGCGTGTGGCTATGATCAACATTGGCGGCATATAATCAATCGCCTCCAGATCACGTGGCCCCTTGTTATGTCTGCGAGTTGAAAGGTTAAACGGTGCTCGTTTTTTATTAAATTTTTTACTGCGACTTTTTTTTGGCGTGTGGTGAAAAACGAACATATGTTTTATTGGCCATTAACGTCAGGGATTCGTTCTAAGCGGAATTTGCATAAAGTAAAGAAATCGTTGAACTGCCCCTTGGAAAGACGTTTGTCGCGATAGGGTTCAAGGAAAAGGGTTCTTTGCCAAAGTTTCAAGCCTAGCCTGTGCTTTCTGCTTCGAAGAATATAAACTAATATGTGATATTGAACACATGCCTTTATTGTCTGTTTTTGTTCAAGTCGATATAATATTTCCGGGAATGTATATAATATTTATGTCTCTAGCAACTCAAATTTTAAATAATAGCTTACTGTTTCAGATACTGACATATCCTATTAGGAAACCAAATTAAATAGATTTTTTGCGGAACAAAATTACCCTCACAGATAAGAAATAAAGTGCCAATATGAGTGCTACGTGTGTAGAGTGTTCCGGTGTGACGAGATTTCCTCGTACGAGATATCTTGCAATGAGTCTGCTTATTGGACGATTTCCCCTATAACCAGTTGGCATCTGGCGCTAGGCTAGTGCAAATTCTCTTCCGTACACTCTAAGAAAAAGGTAGGCATATGTGATTACCTTTGGTGTGGTATAAAGCTGCCACAAATATAACGACCAGATGGGCAAATATGACGACCTTTCACGTAGTAAAGAAGCCTATAGTCAATAGTGACTACTCCTTAAAACAACATGGCGGCCGGTAAGCGACGGCGAATTCTTTGGTAAGGCCTGAAATAGCAACATGCTACTTTTTACTATGATACCATCAAAAATACGAGTATTTTATGTTGTATAGACCCAAAATGTTTTCTTCATAACATGCAACTATGCCTATGTCTTTAGGTGATGCACCTGAAACAATAAATCACAAAACAAGAAAAAACAAACAGTCAAACATGGTTTATTTTGAACATTCTGCCTCCGCAGGAAATCGTGGGAAAACATAGCATCTCTTATTTAAAGCTGCTGCCTCAGACGTTTCAGAGTTTCAGCAATTCATTATGCGTTCATCTGAACCCCTCAATTTGTGTCGCAGCAGCGAAACACTCTTCAGCAACATCGGAATAGCAGAACAAATTGCCTCGTCTGACTGCACGTCTGGAACTCACAATGAGCTCCAGTCCTTCAATGCAACGGTGACTATTTGTATGTGTAAAACACCGATGGCGTGCTCCAGGGTTAGTGTGTTCCTGACCTATGGCGTATACTGCTGAATGTCAAAATAGGTACGTCAGCAAAGTAAAGTGCTGTTTCAGGCTTGCAACGTCAAGGTTGATGCCTTCAGTTGTGACTGCATACACAGAAGAGCTGAAGGCATCTTCACCGGTGTACACAAAACGTGGGTTGATGTGCTGGGTTCCTGGCTGCCGTGAAAAGAGAAAAAAGAAGAGAAGAAAAATACACCTACGTACATTGTAGCACAATCAAAAAGATCTCTTAATAATTTTATTTTAACAAAAGCAGACACTTCAGCTTCTACAATGTCTTTCTTACACTGGGGCAGCACTTCTTAAACTATGTGTCGTTTCAGACCCCCAACATATCTTCGGGGTTTCTCGTGGACCTCCTTCGAACATATTTCAATGACAAGAATGGTTACATACATGGAGGAACTTTTTATCGCCGTAATTCGGAGGAAACAAAAGTCTTCAATCCAACCTAATGTAAATAACATTCGTTGTCTTCGACATCCTGCAGCCAAGCCCAGACAAAGTAAAGATACCCGAGACTTATTAAAAAAAAAAGGAAAGACTGTTAAAAGTGCATTCAGTACTAGAAACTAGAACGAGCGCACTGCGACATGTGAGAACTCTACTTATAGTTCCCAGGACGTGCGGCCCGGTGATTTCAACTTTTTCAGTACCTTATTTGTCCTCACCAGAATGATCCCCGAATCAGTGCGGAACCTCAACAATGTTGCCACGAACTCCGGGGTCTCAGAACCAGAATCAGAGGACCACTGAATTGGGATTGCATTTTAGAGCTCAGTCGTTTCCCAATTCGCAAAGACTTTAAAAAAAGATACATTGTATTATTGCTTTCAAACTTACAACGTTTCCAAGTTCACAAGTTGTCAAACATCTTTACTGTGGTAATTAAACGAAATTACAAGCATATACAGATCGATTAAAATATGTTTAATATATATTTTGAATGAATTGCTATATTTTTTATTTTAAATCTCCCATTCTTTTCCGCACACCAAACGCAGTCATGAAAGTGTATATTCATAAGTTTATAAGTGCAGGCATAGCAGAGGCGACCAAACAGAGAGAGAGAGAGAGAGAAAGAGAGAGAAAACTTTAATTTTGATCGAAGATGCTCCTCAATCTTTAGCCCAGGTCCGGGCCTGGGTAGCTGTCTTCGGAACTTCGTCGTCCACCACTTTCCGAATGTGATTAGCGAGGGGCGGCCACCACAACTTTTGAAGCTGTGGAGGGGAAGTGGGGGGGGGGGAGGGGGAGGGGGACCATTCCTCCCAGCCGCTTGGGATGAGATGGCAGGGTAGATGGGAGAGCGACTGATAGCGACTCTGGTGGGCTGCAGAGCAGTCCCATAGTGTATGTTGGCTACAGCGGTGTCCACCGCGGTAGGAGCAGATGGGTCGACCTGGAGCACTGTTAATGTAATGGATATGGTGCGGGGTAAGTAGAGTGTATGTTTGCGTTTTACGTATGAGGGATGCTTCCTCTATTGAATGAGTACATAAAGGTGAGGGTAGAAAATTCGAAAAGAGCGCATAAAAACTGTTTCCTGCTTCAATAAAATCTAGGCAGAGTACGGTCCCGTGTAATTTATTTTGCCAATTCAGGCTTTTTGTTGTCAAGAATAAAAAGGGCTCCTGCTGTTGAGGTACTTAAGACTAGCAAAAACTTTTCTCGGGGTGGAGAGAACTTTCTGCGCAAACACGTCGCCAGAATTATAGCCCCGCGCGTGCGAATTAACATGAGTAACAGTCTAGTAGTTTGTTGATTCTAAAAAGATGGTCAAGAATGTGCCGCCGGCTGTTAAAATTGGGCTGTGCGTACGTTTATACAACGTGAACTTAGTCTGCCTCAACGGGCAACTTGTCTGTCAGCTGCAGAGAAAGAGAGAGGGGGAGAAGTGTTTAAAGGAAAGGAAGCCGGGAAGTCTCAGCTGTAGATGAGCAATTTAGCCAGTGCATTACAACGGCTAGCATGGGGTCTTTAATCTTTAACGCGCACCACGCAGTAGTGGTGCAACACCGCACGCCGGTACAAGACTCATCTAGATCGAAACCGGCAGCGGTGGGGATTGAACCCCGGATGCCTGGGATCTGCAGCGTGAGCTTTCGCTCCATGTGCTCCCAGATGGTGTGCTCTAACCAGTGTTGGAGGTAACGCTTTACACGTAAGGGAGGTACCGATACCGCGTTGCTTTTTTCATTAACGTAGTAACATACTCGTTGTCTTTTCAAAGCAGTAACAGGTAACGTATGTACATACGTTTCTCGTTTCGAGAAACGGGTAACGTACTTAGGTTACTCGTCACCCGTCATGGTTTTCGTCACGTTTCTGTACGTGTTCTGTCATCGCTGAAGCAATCATAAGCAAAAAAAAAGTCCAGTGAGTTGCGCGTTTGACGTTGCTTGATTGATCCCATTAGTTTGTAGCGTCGGCATCGTCTGGACTTACGCTGAAAAGAAGTATTGGCGCCATGTCAGTAGTTATTGCCAGCATTCCACATACCTTCAAAATGTCCGCCTTTTCCCCCGCAAAAAGTCACACGTTAGAAAAACCCCAGCACCCACGCCCTTCATCCCCGTGTTAGAAAACGCTACGTCCTAAAAAAACGCTGCTGCCGTCAATTTATAAATAAAAAGTGACGCGAAAGTAACTTTAATTGGTAAAGGTAACGATAACTTGTTCCTTTTTATTTTAGAGTAACGTAGATATATAACGCGTTCTTTTATTTTGCAAAGAACGAGTAATCTATTTCGTTGCTTTTTTTTCGGTAACGCTTACAAAACTGGCCCTACCCCACTCAGCCACCAGTCCCTCAGGCGCCAGCTGCTCTTTTGTATGCTCGCGCAATGTTCGGAATAAACCTGTTTATAAATTACCCAAGAATCAAGGATAATGCTGGCAATGTAGGTCTGCGCGCCGCGCGTGCCGCGCGTGCCGGTGTCCGCAGCAGCAATTGTTTTAAAGCACAAAAATTGTCAGAGCCTCTTCCACTTTCACGAAGATGGAGGATCCAGCGAAGCTGTTATTTTTACGACGTCTAAGGTGATGCCTAGAGGATGGCATCGTCTAGGGCGACTCTCAAGAACGAGACTTCTAGGACGACCTCTGATAGGACGACTGCTAGGACGACGTCCAGGGCGACCTCGACGACTTAGGACGACCTCGAGGACGACTGCTAGGACGACCTCGAGGACGACGCCTAGGACGGCTTCTCGGAAGACCTCGAGGGCGATTCCTAGGACGACCTCGAGGAAGCTTCTAGGACGACCTCGAGAACGACGTCTAGGACAACCTCAAGGACGAATTCTAGGACGACTTTGAGGACGACGCGTAAAGAATGACCTCTCGGATGACCTTAAGGACGACTTTTAGGCGCCCTCGAGGACGGCTTGGACGACCTCGAGGAAGCCTTCTAGGACGACCTCGAGAACGACGTCTAGGACAACCTCAAGGACGAATTCTAGGACGACTTTGAGGACGACGCGTAAAGAATGACCTCTCGGATGACCTTAAGGACGACTTTTAGGGCGCCCTCGAGGACGGCTTCTTGGACGACCTCGAGGACGACTTCGTAGACGACCTCGAGAACGATGCCTAGGGATGGTAACAAGGGATCAGAACCTCACTACCTAATAATGCCAAGGAAGGCTGACTCAGGCTAGTCGCCCCCACTTTATTTTTATTTATTGATACTTGCCACGACCAACGGGGAGTTTTCTGTCAACATCCGCGGACGGATTCTTTCCCCGGATCCTAGAGCATGACAACTTCGCTGTGAAAGCTGAAAACAAATGTCATGTTGCACGCGCGTTCGTCAAGGCCTTATTTTGGTTTACTTCGAATCTTTTATACGTACAAGGCGAGCGCGTGCGCCAAGTAGACGGAAGACCGCGCGGCGCGTAGACGTGAAAACGGACTTGAAAAAGTACGTAATACGTGTCAAGCTCCTGCAGAAGCTTGTCAAGAGCTGTTTTTCACGATAAGTGACGACGTCTTAGACTTAGGGTTTTTGGCGTAAGACCACCCAGACCTCCGAAGTCCACTTGAAACACAATGCAACGCTTTAAAGAGAAGCAGCAGCCCTTAAAATTGAATCAGCTTATAAAAAGAAACGGCGAGTTCCTGTGAGTTACTGCTTTATTCTTTCCAACTGTGCTGCTAGGGATGAAAACACAATCTACCGTGTTATACATGCAAAGGTTGTCCCAAAAAGCTGAAAATGCAAAATGGAAGTTACCTTTACTTGAACGTTATTTAGCTGAATGTTGAGAAGCAAACCAGCTGCTTAAAAAGTTTACCTTTAGAACCTCGTCATTTTTATACGGCAAATAAGTACTTACTAAAAAAATATCGTATTTCCCCAAAGGGTGCAAAGAAAAACACCGCATTTATATTTTGAACTTCAAAAGCAGCCTCTCTTTGAAGAGCCTGGTTGTGCGGAGAATACTGAACAGGGCTAACTGTCAGACTAGCATAAGCCCCCATCCATTAGCTATCGCGGCGCTCGCAACGCGCACGAGGGAAACTGTTGTGAATAAACAAAATGCGTAGTGCCCCACAAGCCTCGTGCCGAGGCGGACTAGCCTCCCGACAGAACCGACAGCCAGAACCTTTCCCACCAAATTTGAATTTCGAATCGCCAACTCTTCGGCACATCTCCGTGCCCCGTATCTTGTACCTGCGGTGAATGGGGGGATTTCACGTTTCGATCCTGGGGCGCAACTCAAAGTGTTGCACTCGTTTCCTCCACAAATCCCTCATTGCTTGACGGTAGACACTCCGAAACTATACCTCGTACATCCCAATGTTGACAGCGCGGTTGAAGCTGCGTGCTGGTTGAAGCAGTGGTACGTCTAGCTTTTCGTACGTGATCGCGCTCCCGCCCATTCCACCGCGCAGAGAGCGGGGTTGGGAGATTAAAGGAAGGTGGGCTGATTGGGCCGGCAAGCACGCAGCCTTCACCGCACTGTCAAGGTTAGGGGCGAGTGGATGTGTGACAAGCGAGGTATCCGACGTGCCGTGAAATCCCGCTCCTCGAATTTTGTTTTATACCGCGTGAAGTCTGGAGCGAGGGTGCTGCATGGAACGTAGCCTCCCCGCGCCTCGAAGAGCTTGGCGTGGGAGCCGACGCAACCGAGCGTGCCACAGAACATCGGAAACTCCAGCGAAATCGACGGCAACTATCGACTAGAAAAGAAAACTGTGGCGGCAGGGTCGCTCGCTAACCTTCTCGAGCGAATCAGTTATTCGCAGTTCCTGGCACTCTAGAAACGACGCCGTGAAAGTAGTTTTAAAAACACGTGATGAAAATCGCCAATACTCCGTTTACCCCATATCCGAAAGTTTGGTGGGAGCGATGGGCCACCTGCCCGACCAATCAACTGCCCCTATTTCATCACCTGCTCCCAGACTCAGAGCGCGGATTTAAATAGGAGCGTGAAAACGTGAAAACAATATAAAC
Organism: Ixodes ricinus; assembly: GCA_037355805.1. NCBI lineage: Eukaryota > Metazoa > Arthropoda > Arachnida > Ixodida > Ixodidae > Ixodes > Ixodes ricinus. The sequence goes on from JAZHYW010056088.1 coordinate 19,703, forward strand.
TTATGACTGGTCTAATGATCACGTAGCTTTTACCGCACTGACAGCTTGTGATTGAACGGGTCTATGTATATGTGAATACTATACGCGTAAACCAGCCCGGATTACTTGCTTTTGATCGACGTGACTGCCTAGCGCGAGCGCTCGTTTTGCAAAAGCAAATTTCGAAGCCGGAATCCCGTGCGTGTAGTCGTCTTTTGCCAGCGGAGGTTCAAAAAAAAATGCTTAGCTACACTTATGCATTTTCGCGGTTCGATCAAACCCAGTAGCAAATGCTTAGTCCGAAAGGTTCACGCGCCTCTGTGCATCTGAATCTTTGAGTTCAAACATGCTCTAACTTTTGAAAGGCCAAATGCACGTGTTCCAAGTTGAGACTTGCTTTAAAAACATAATATAATTAGGCCATAAAACAATTTTCGGGCTTTAATTGGGTAAGCTGCGCAGGAGGGACCTCACATATGTCATGCGTAACCTTACAAATGCGACGTTCTACTGCATAATATGAGACTCAAAACTGATAGTCACATTCGAGTTGATGTCATTGCCAACCACGCGGAAGACTCGCTTTAATGGCACACTCAAGCTGCTCGTATAAAGCATTGTCCTATACTTCAAGTCACGCATCGTCGTCGTATCACAATAAGAAAAACAGACTGTAACAAAATAATATTAATGAATACAAATATTTTTCTACATCTAGGATGTGCTATCAAAACGTTTCAAGACTAATTAGGTAGCGTACAAAAAGAGGGCAGCAGGGTGATGCGCGCAGAGCAGTTGAAGGCAGAGATCGTTCTGTGTTGTTATGCCGGGAGGCGTCGTTTTGGGAACATTTGGGGCTGCACTACACATAGTTTATGTGACCAGCTGCATGAGCACAATGGTGATTTACCATAAACTGCAAGCGAGAGCTAAAAGCGAACATCAACTCTGCATCAAACTCGACAAATCTAATAGTGAGATTTTTTAAATGATTCGGCCGTCTTAAATCAAAAAGCAGTGAGTTGTGCGGAGTGTTTTGAGTGACACTCGCGCTTCAAGGATGGCAGAACATCGCTGGAACACAAAGAGAGGTAGGGCGATCTTCTCCAACTTCTCTTTGTCTTCTTTCCGGTGAAGTTCTGCGATTCTTGAATCGTGATTTTCACTCAAGTCTGTTCGCACAATTCACTGTTTTCTTTTTTTGTTTTACATAAGTCGGCTGAAATATATAAATATTTTCTGTATTAAATTTTTCGAGTTTGACACAGAATAGATGTCCATTCTCGCTGTGGTTTGCAGTATATGGTTCGCAGTATGTGGCGATCACAGAAACTTGTGTAACGCAATTCTCAATGCTCCCAGAACGAATAAGGCCTTCGACCTATTAACGCAGGAAAGTCTCTGACTTTGACTGTTGCAAGTGCATCACCGTGCTCTCCTCTCGTTTTACGCTACAGAATCAGTCTCGGAACTTTTTGGTCGCCCCAAGGATATTCAACCCCCCCCCCCCCTCCCCCCTCCCACCCACGCGGTTTCGAAGGATTTTATGTTTATGCACCTCGGATTAGCGTATCTTCCTTGGTTCCCCGTCGGTGGTACCCCCCCCCCCCGTCAACTCCATCAGCTGCTGATGTCCCCCATTTTCGTTTTCTTTCTTTCTTAACCACTCTCTCTCTCTCTGAAAGCGGTGCGGTCGTCCCTGCAGCCCCGATCAATATCCCCCACGAAGATCAGCGGCCGAATTTATCCCTAAAGAGCCGCGCTGGCCGAATTGAATTTCGACTAAGCAAGTCGGCTTTCCGCTTCCCTTCTCGCGCGCCGAAATCAATTTCAAAGTTTGGCAACACTCTTACTGCCTCTCGCTCTCGGGTCGGTGGTCGTCGCCCGTCGGCGTCGGCGGGATCCGCAGCTCGCCGGGCTTCTGGCATCCACGCATTGCGACTACATGCGTCTTTTATGTTTGTTGTTGGTAACTTTGTTTTTTTTTTTTTTGCGGGCTGGGAGATTCCGTTCGCTTCGGAAGATACTTAGCGGCGGTCGGGTTTGCTCTTTTGCTTCATCCTAAACTCGTGAAGGACGCATGCATTATCTGTCGCGGGTGTGGAGTTTCGTGATGTTATTTATTTTCTGCTTGTTTAATTCGTCTGCTGTGTTTGTTTGTTTTGCTTTTTGTCCCGCGTTTATGCTAAAACGGTGCAACGGATGCGTGACGTTAAGAAGATGAAGCGGGCGAGCTGGTCGATGTAGTAAAACGCTTTTAACGGCAGAGTTGACGCATCTTGCAATGACAGATGACCCCGATGGTTAGTTTAACCACTGCTGGAAGTAGAACGACGCCCAATGTCATTAAGCCGAAGTCACGCTGCATACAAAAGACACGGTGCTTGCCAGAGACGTGACGATAGAAGTACCTGCGAACATGCATCAAGCATGTTGGAAGCATATGTGCCTCATGTATATGTATCGTGTACTTCGAACATCTCTAAAGGAAGTTTTGGTATGACCAGTGTGGGAGCACCACCATGCTAGAACGAAACAGGCCTCACAGAGTGCCTCCAGACTGGGTTTTCTATCTTGTATTAGTAGTGTAAGAGCGACTCTAAGGGAAGAAGCACGCTTAGGGGAACGGGGTGTGAGGGTGTTGATTTCTAAAGTGAAAGAAAACACGCGGCTGCTCCCGAACCTTCCACAATGCTGTGGTGCGTTGAACGCGTCTTTGAATGGTGTGCTTACCAGGTCCGTCATATGTGATCCCTCCATTTTCGCCTGATGGCGTCAGAGAAGTGTCCCGCAATTTCCTGTCACGATCCTGGCGGTATGCAGAGCAGCCGAGGTGAACGCGGCGGGCGCCTGTTCTGCTGCAGTTCGCTCTCCGGCTCGACAGTTTGCAAAAGATTCAGCAGCAAGGAGTTGGGAAACCGCGCGACGACAGCGATACTCGCGTTCGCTAGTACCGTACTTTTTTTTGCCAGATCTTTTCCGAGAACTTGCCTGGATTTGTGACATGTGACTACATGACCGACACGCACACTTTTTTGACGTAGTTTGTTGCTACTTCGGGATCACATCACATGGATGTGCGAGTGTTGCTACTTGTTGCTACTTCGGGATCACATCACATGGATGTGCGATTGTTTAGGATGAAATTTTTAGGTGATATCTACAACAATAGACTATTAATTAACAGAGATGTGTTTTTACATGAACCGCTTTATGTGTCCGAAATAGCAGATCACCCCAAGAAGATTAGACCGTACTCTTGCCGCACCGACACCTTTGCTTTTTCCTTCTTTCCGAAAACCATAGAAGAGTGGAATAGGTTGCCGGAAGATGGGCTTGCGGCAAATTTGGTTTTTTGAATTTTTAATTGTGTAGTGTTTTTATAGGCAGTATGTTTTTATTTAATTTCATTATTGATTCATGTAAAGTGTTTTGTTTTTTGTTTGTGTTTTGTGTATTACTTGTGTTCTAAAACAAAAGTGTTTGTATGAAACCCACCCCTGAAATAATGCCTCACGGCGAGGCAGGTTTTTTTCTGTAAAATAAAAATCACTCCAGCCGGTGACATCTTCCAGGCTCCGTAGCCGAACCCCAAGGATAGAATTATAACCTTAACTTTAAGTGGAAATCAGTTAACGTCACACTGAGAATAAATGCTTGAACACACGAATGCTAGCTAGGATGTCTCGGCTGGGTATTACGCGTGCGCTCATTTTTTAGCGCAAAAGGAACATGGTGCATTTATCAAAAATTTTCGAGCCTCTGCTTATCTGAAGACGATCCCGAAGAATCTCTTCCGTGAATTTACTGACAGAACGTGTATATTCTCGCTCGGATCTATTGTAACCACTTTTTTTTAAAGCAATAGCCTTGCGGGTTTTACTTTGCAGAGATTTCGACCTTGTGTCCAGTCGTCGCCGCTATAAAAAAAACCTCGCTCCGCTTTTGGTGCGAGGTAAGGGAAGTGAGTTTTCCTGTCGGCCGCCGCGGCATCCCCTCCAGTAACGGCGCTACCAAGGGAGAGTCGTCCGTGTCGTCTGCTTGAAAACTTGTTCTCAAACATTACTCGCGGTCAGTGGCGTCACAAGGGGGGAGGGGGGCGTGGGGGGCGGACCGCCCCGGGTGCAGGGCTCAGGGGGTGTCACGGCGGGCCACGAGAGGGGGGGGGAGTCGCGGCGGGCCACGCGAGAGCGGGAAGGGGGGAGGGGGTGTCGCGGCGGGCTACCGCCCCGTGTGCCGCTGACCCTCGTGACGCCACTGCTCGTGGTATTCAAAATCCCACGTTGGCAGTATCCAGTTGCTGCGGGTAATGTTTGATAGTTTTAGAAACTTCCATCGCGCTTACCCTTACTTCACGGTTCACTGGACACAGTCGTCCGTGGCATCCACGACGCCAACCACAAAGTCAGTGAGAACGAACCACGTTGCGTCTCCATCCTCAGGTACGTAACGGCACGATTCCACCCGCATTGTCGCGACCGTATTACAGCTATCGTTTTCGTTTCTTCGCACATTGTGGGGGAAAATATATTTTTTTATTTGTATATACGTATTTATCATTTTATTAATTCTAATAGTAGGTGTTTAGTTTGCAGTTTTACTTGTTATGCATACAACTCGGAACTTCAGAGCGTATTTCTTACATACAATATTTTCTCCTTGATTGTTTGTCCAAGATGATGGTGCTTAATTCTTTTCTTTATCGAATAACCACTGAAATCACGAAGCCATAGGGAAAGGTCGAAATACCTCAATATGTGAAACGTTCTTGCTGCTCAGGTTGCATTATTCTGTAATTATATTACATCACTTCGTAATCGGCTTCAGTTTTGCAGTGGATCTCGCTTTCTTAACTTTCCTCGTGCTCTTTGAGAAAGTAGGCACGAGGGATTCTTGTTCAAAGTATCACACTTGGTTTCCGGAATGTATAGTTAGTGACTTGACAACACAAAGACTCAGATAACTTAAAAACCGCCGGGCGTGGCAAGTCCCGCAAATTTTATCGCACCACAGGTGGTCACATCAGCTGACTAGAACGTCAAAGAACCAATCACGACGCTTGAAGCGCGAACATATTAAGTCATACCCGGCCTTTTTTGTGCTCATAGTAGCCAGTGATATCAGTAACGAAGGGTCCATCACGCAGAGAAATGTAAAACGCCATTATATATATAAAAAAATAGAAACACGATTTTATGTGCTTTATTTCTTCACTTTTCGCTTGTGAAACCTTCACAACAAATTTAATTTTGGACTTTTCACCTCAACCCCCAACACGCATATAGAGACGTAGAAATTGGGGATTGTTTCTTTTATGCTTTCTATCACCAAGTTGTAGTCCGTTTGTTATTGTCAGCCTAGGGGAAAATCTTTTTGCAGGAGAACTTTCTTGGTTCAATAAACGGATCTGATCAAATAAGAGCATATAATAACCTTATAAGAACATGTAAAACAATATAAGATTATATAAGAAGTTATAAGAAACTTCGGATCAATTTCTTCTAACTTATTACATACTCTTGGGTCTTATATGGTTTATAACAGAGGAGTAGCCAGGGTAGGGAGGAGGGTGTCCCCGGGCCCCCCAAACCGTTTTGCATGCCCCCCCCCCTGCCCCTTGCTATCAGATCACCCCTTTTTGATTTAATGCACACGATGCTTCTTTCATAATTCGGCGATTTATGAACACAAAAAATTTGATTTTACGTTTTTCGGTTTATTCCGCTTGCCACAATAGGAATAGGAATAAACGCACAAGAAGGCATTCAAGTGCGTAAATATTGTCTCACTCATTATCCTCACAAGTCGAAGGAAGAAACGAATGTCTTCCATGGACAGTGGACACCAGAAATGCTATGGTTCTTGGACAAGGGGAGAAACGCTGAAGCCCTGAGTTGTCGCTTAACTCCCCTGGATTAGTGCCCAAATCACCTCCGCGAGCTTGTTGGAGCGAGAGGCGCGCTTCCAGTCCGGCCGTGGTTGGAGCTTGCTGAAGCAGGTGCCCAGCTGCGGACTCATGCATGCTCGTGCGTGACCTCGAGGGCTGGATGTAAAGGTGAACTCTCCCCGAAGGCCCCTAAGATGACAGTGTGGTGGGAGCTACGCTCTCGCGAGACCCATCAACCGCTTCACTTTCATTAGCTCACCTCTATCTTGGGGCGAAAGATAGAGCCCTTATGACGAAAGATAGTGAACCGCACTCTCAGCTTATGAGTAAACAAAGTTGCAATAGAAAGTGAAAAGAATGCGAGCTATGCCTCCCCCCCCCCTTTTTTTTCAAGTTACACATGCCGAGACACAAGCAGGACGAACCATGAGGACTGCGTTTCATGTGCCAAGTGGCGAACAGTTACCGGATACCCCGGAAACTAGCTGCCGTGTCACGGCGTATCAAACTCTGCTCTGTGATTTGGTTTTCCGTTGGTTTTCATTTCATGAAGAACGCGCGCACATTTGATGTATGATTACTCTCTAAATGAAGTGAAGGCTATAATCAGAAACTCCATTGTCAGCAGGCGTCTCGGCTGCACAACCTGCATCGTCCGAAGCTATCCGGTCGCTCACACTTGTTGTGAAGAGCAAACCTTTAGATATAACTCTTACTTCTTGTATGTGTGATCTTTAGGCCCTCAAGTGTTAATGGGTTCGCTTAGCCACTGAAAGTATAGAGTTGTGTGTGCCCTTGTTTGTTTGCTATGTAGTCATTACAGTAAAAATTTTAGATGAAAGTGTTTCAAATGCTAAAAGAAAACAACTGAAAAAATATTTTTGTCTACACCACTCTTCTTATATCATTGTAATGAGAAGTTCGAAACTCTATGAAAGATTTAAATAAAACCTAGAGACGAGAGCTACGAAATCAACACTTTTTAATATACAAAAATAAAAAAAAAGTTCAAAGCGCGAAAAAAAAAATAAACAGAAAAGTAATTGCCATATTTACAAAGTCTGGATCAGTTCAAAGATTCGGACCATTAGCAGTGTTGTTGTCACCACGGCGATCGTGAGATTTCGTCGTGGGGATATGAGGATGGTAGGTGGATCATGGTGGAGCGTCGTGGTGCGGACGTTTTTGCTTGCCTTTTGGTCTTGAAGCAATCGAAGGGTTGGCACGCCAGTGAATTTTCTTTAAGGATTCGGTCTTGCTCGGTTCTATTGAAGTCGGGGTTGTTGCTTGCCTACAACCTCGCTGCCTAGTCCTGGTTTAGGGCGTGTCCCAAGCGCCCCGTCCTGGGTCCTGGCTGCCGGTCGCTGGTTGTTCCGCGATGACTCTCTCATGCCCTTCTTAACGTCATCTTCTTTCCTTTTCTTCGACTTCTTGTTCTAATAATATCCACATCATAGCAATGATCTTATTTGATCACATACGTTCATTGGACCAATAAATTTCTCATAGAAACAACATTTTTCAGCTAGGGCACTGCACTTGAGCCTTTCAAATGTTCTTACATCATCCTCATTGGCTATGTTTAATCCAATCGATTATTGAGTGTTAGTTAGTTTGTTTATTCAGACTTTACAGTCTCCGATGTCTGGGCGAAAGGCAGATATGCTCTGCCTGGTGTGGCCCAGTTACCGGTTGACAATGCTCAGCACAACACGGAAAAACACTGATCACAAAAAATCACCAGCGAATAGAGAAAAAATAATGCAAACTTTTATACTGTATTTACAACATTGTTGAGGTAGTTGACTATATGGCATAGAAAAGGCACTTATAAACAGTAGATTTATAACAGTTATACAAAAAAGTAGTTAAACGTATTACACATATATTTTTAAATGTTTATTTTGTTGCACATAATAGAAGGTACCTTTTGATTAAATTTTTATCCTGTGGTTAGACCCAAAGTTTAGAATAATTTCTTGAATGTTTGGATGTTTGTTAAGTATATCTCGTATTAAATATGCCAATGGTTGTGTACCCTAATTTGTCCGATGTAAAGTTATTTTATGTGCCAAGTCAGAGATTTTTTTAAGTGTTTATTGAACGTTATGTGTGAAAAAATGCAGACTTGTCTCTTCTTATCTCACTAAAGACATTAAACATCTAGATTGAAAGGTTTCGCTAAAAAAGCAGGACTATGTCAAGGAAATTGGGTTTTAAAAATAAGGGGCTGTATGAGTCATGCGCTGAAGGTTTTCGATACGACGTGCTGCCCTTTTGTGCAAAATGAATTACCTTTCTAAGTTTGTCTTAGTTATTGTACCCCAAACTAGTAGACAGTAATGTAGATGAGAATTCACTAAATCATAGTATAACTGGAGCCGTAACCAGCTGGGAACTAGCAACCTGAGTTCATATAAAATTATCAAACATAACTCCTAAACATTTATAGATATGAACATGCTCAATCGCAAAGGGTATAAAGCGCCAAAAAAACACGAACCATGACACGAAAAAAACAACGACACAGGGCCCACTCTCAACTGAAGTTTATTCGAAAAGGTGCACGCTATTATTACCAACGGGAACGCACAGTCAATAATCAATTTATGCCCAGCTCACTTTTAAGTACTCCTACTCATCCGTAGATAGGGCAAAAGAGGTTTCGCTGCCGCTTCACCGGCACCCTGGTCGCGTGGCCGTGGCCGCACCACGGGCGAGGGTCCGTGCAACCTGCCGTCGCATACCCAAAAATGCCGCATCTTGCACGGGGACTTATGTAGCCCTCCAGCCCACACCAACTGCACACGCGGCGCAGACTGCGGTAGTCGACCATCACCCGGTGTCCCTGGATGTGGACGAAGTTGGGGACCGCCTTTGACATCTCCATCTTGACCACCCGGGTGCCGGTCCTGACGTGCGGTCGGTCTTGAAACGTGGCGTGGTTGATCGCCTTCACCTTGCCGTACTGTGCGAGGACTTGCACCAGTGCCTCCTCCGACACGTACGGGTTGAGGCGGTACACGGACACGAACACAACTTGGGCTCCCACTGGCTCCAGGGGGACTTCCACGTTACCGAGCGACAAGAACCCTTGCGCTACAAAACGTTGAGCGGTGGCCATGGTGCTGACCGCCGCCATGATCCTTGCTCGACCGTGGTGTCGCAGGTACGACAGGCCATCCCCGCCGGCGACGGCTCGAATGCTGTCCATGATGGCATCCACCGGAGTGTCCGCCGGAACGCTGAACGCGAAGCACTGCGCACTCGTAGGCATTGACATGGCGGAGGCTCCGAACCACAAAGATCACAAATAAATCAAGGTCCCTGGGAGCACTCAAAACGGGAGAAAGGCTTCACAAAAGCAAGCGACCGCAACCGGTTGCCATGGCGATCGCCATTTCGTTCATTCAAATGTCTGAAGTTTTGAAAGGGTTTTTCTAAACCAGTTGCCCCAAGATCGCCATGAAGCGGCATCGTACTGAAGGCGTTCCTCGCCAATATAAGCGTCGTTGGGACTGTGTATGCAACAAACTTATCAATCATGCCCATCTCCACGGATCTCTTATAGTGGTATCGTTATTCTTGCGTATTTCAAGACAAGAAAATTATTTTTCAATGCCTCCAGCACTGACACCGCATGTGGTAGCGGTACGAAGATGTGCGCTTGTTTCGCCTGTGTGCGGATAGCGAAATAGCGGTATACAAGAAACCTCTGCATAGACTACCCGTCACCAGCGAATTTAGGTCGGCTCACCAAGAATGGAGAGGTACAGGAGCAATTGCTCATTTTATGAACCAAAGTGGCGACCACACTGGGAGCTTGCCGCTAATTTCTCAAGATCCAGTTGCTTTAGTGTGGACGTGGTGTCAAGGGCCGGCGGAATTAGACGGTCGAGGATTCGCGCGTGCACCACCGCACGCGGCAGTTGGTGAGGAATCCGGTGCCGTCACGAGATGGCAGCTTTCTTTGCAGAGTTTCATCCACTCCCTTGAGGACCCGGGAGATCATTTTTACGGCCCCGTGCGCACGCCTGCCCTCGCAGTCCTCTGTCGTTCAGGGTAAGCGTGTAAGCGCTCCGTTGCTCTTTTACAAGCACGTGCCATCTCCTACGGTGGCGATGTGAATGCAACCTTCTCACAACATGCAACATTGTGAGACGCAGTCGACAGAGCTTGCGGAACATAGCAGCACCCTAGAGAGCCTAAATTACAGAGACTTTCCATCTGCTCGATCGCGGTGACGTGAATTGTGGGCTGCGTTTGCAATACAAGCTGCGAGGAGGTGTCAATGCGTTGGTCGTCTACGAGCGTCTCCATCTTTCCGCCTGTTTTCATACTCGCTACGGGATTTCGTAGCGCATGCGCAATGACAGCCAATCTTCGGAGGATGCGTTCGCCATTAAATTTCAAATTGTCCGCATTGGTTTGAGAATGACCCTGTTCAATCTAGACTCAACAGTACCAAGCATACCCCAGGCGTCATCTCGCGGCAGGAAAACAAACGAACACTCGAACCAGCGGTGTATGCAAAATTTCTTTATTTTCCCCTCAAAAAAACAAAAACAAAAAAAAACTATTTTTTTTTAAATTGTGCGATAGATTAAACGAAACTTCTCACGCTGCTTTTCTAATGATAAACGAAAAGAGATGCAACTGGGTATTCATAAGAGGGCAGACATATTTATTTTCGTTAAAATTATATTGTCACGAACGACACGAGCAGAAGCGGCGAAAATCCTGTTTGAAACTAAAAAGTTTATTAGGGACGAACTTGTGCCAAACAAAATAAAGAACGAGTTTCGAGACAGCAGAAAAGTGGGCGGTGATTTGGCGGCGTAACAGTAAGCAAGAGCGAGACCCACTCAACAAGGTCACGCGCAGCACCTTATCTGGTGTGAGTCGGCCTCTCAAAAATTCGGCCCAGAATGTTCGGGCTTCGGGCATTCGGGGTGGGAATGAACAGGCACTTTCGAGAACAAGAAAGTAGGACCAAATTATAAAAGTTACGTCCCAAGTAAAAATAAATATTAATAGGGAGTTTTAGTATTGCGTATAGGAGCAAACGCAAGCCTCCTACGTTAGCGTTAACGCTGCGTCTTCCACACTGCGCATGAGCCATACGTGCGGAGTGCACTGAGCTATGCGTACGTACGCTCGTTATCGATTTTTGCGAGCGTACGTAGTGGTCCCCTGCGTGCCATTCTCGTTACTCTCGTCGCGCACGGGAGAGCGTGCGACTACTCCAGTTTGAAAAATGGCGGCGGTGAGGCAAACCAGTGGAAGTGCTACGCGCATTGTACGGGTTCGCTTCACCATTGAAAATGACCTCAACCTTGTGGAGGAAAGAGAAAGAAGAAGGGAAAAAGGGCGAGGCTCGTGGCGGGCGAGGACAGGTGGAGTTTGGAGCTGGAGGCAGACAAAAGAGCCGGTGCCGAGCAAGGCCTCCAACTGAACACCCGTACCACTAGACAGCCTTGGCCCTCCTCTTCATCGGACTCTGAACTTAAGTACAGATTAAACCTTTTCCCAGTGATAGCACTTCCCCGTGTGACTTCCTCGGAGCGAGTGGAACTCGGCCTGATCGGGCGGTATTGACAGGCGACCGACAACCTTCTCAAAGAAATCAACGCGACGAACCCTTTCAAGCGCCCACAAAGATGGGTGTCGATAGCCAAGAACGTTGGCGACGCCGTCGAACCCAAAAAGGTATACCGTGCGGTCGGTACGCGAGCGGTGCGACCTATTGCTTGCATACTTCCAAGCAAATGACGATGCCAACATAAGGTAGTAGGGACCCCACATCATACTGGAGTGAACCATAGATCAAACAGCTGGTCGCACAGTCCTAAAAAAAAGACAAAATACGTTCACAACAGGCAACTACAAAGAGATTCACGCACCTCGTAGCAAAGCGAGGAGATTCGCGGTGTTGGATTGGCTTGACCGAATACCCGCCTTGGATTGTTTGAAGCAGTTCGCAGGAGCACATCTAGATGGCGCTGGAATTCTTTACGTATGCGTTTTGCCTTCCGCTATACTAAAAGTGCGCGTTCAACGCGCTCCGTAACGTTACGTCGACAGCTAGCGTGCGTTGTGCGCAGTGCTGACGCAAGGGTCTTTACGCTATTCTAAAATTCTCTAATCTTATAGAATCCGTGACAGAGCGTTCCTCGGCACCGCGCGCGACATTATACCCCCTCCCCCCCCCCCTCTTTTCCCTTTATATGCGCATCGTCCCGATGCAACGCGAACGGGAAAAAAATGGCTAGTAAAACAAATACGGTGAGACAAAATACACATGCAGCGTCAAAGTCCTAACGCGCGTAGAAGGCTTGAGTCGAACGACGTGAACCAGTTGGGGTCGTGGATGGCGGCGTCCTGATGGTTCTCTTCCGTGGGGCGCACCTTGTAGTTCAAGTGGCGGCGAATGACCTTGTAGGGTCCGAAGTAGAGTTTCAATAGTTTCTCGCTGAGGCCGCGGCGGCGAAGGGATGTCCACAACCGTGCTGAACCTCCACGTCGCGACCACGAAGGTTGTACCGGACAGCGTCGACACGTTGTTGGTCCTTTATCCGAAGTCAGGCTAGCTGGCGTACCTCTTCTGCCCGTCGAGGGACAGTTGGGCGTCGTCGGTGCTGTCGTCCGTCGGGTCGGACGGCATGGCGTAAAGCATCGTCGTCACCTTTCTCCCGCGCACCAGCTGAAAAGGTGCAATCCCAGTTGTCTCTTGAGCCGAAATGTTGTACGCACAAATGACGTATAGGCAACACCTCATCCCACGCCTTGTGTTCCATGTCCATGTACAGTACATCGAGGTCATGCCGCCGATGGTCTTGTTTAAGCGCTCCTTCAACCCGTTGGCGTGCGGGTGGTATGCCATGGTTCAACGTTGGTGAGTGCTACTCAGGCGGAGTATCTGTTGTGTCAGTTGCACAGTGAACGATGAGCAGCCGTCCGTAATCAGGACTTGCGGAGCGCCGTGCTGGAGGACGATGGACTCAACGAAGAACTTGGCTACTTCCACAGCGGTTTCCAACGGAAGTGCTTTTGTCTCGGCGTACCTGGTGAGATAATCAATTGCCACGATTATGCAACGGTTTCCTTGCATCGACGGCGGGAAAGGTTCAAGTAGATTCATTTCCATCTGCTAGAACGGCACAGTCGGGGGCGCAATTGGCTGCAGAAGGCCTGCCGTCTTCGTCGGTGGTTACTTCCGTTGTTGGCACTCGTGGCACGATCGTGTGTAGAGGTAGAGAGTCTGCGGGAGCTTAGGCCAGTAGTACTTCTCTCTAATCCTTGCGAGAATCCTGCTTTATCTAAGGTGATTAGATTGTGGGTCGTCGTGGCAGGTTTGGAAGATCTCTTTTCGAAGACTATTAGTGATTACTGCGTCCCACGTCGAGTTGCAGTCCCTGAAGATGTTTTATAGAAAATACTTTGCCGGACGGCGAACGTTGGCTGGGCATGTGAGAAGGCTCGGGAGCCGGATCTCCTCGTCCCTCCGAGTGATCGATCAGTGCGCTTAGTTCATGATCGTCCCGTTGGAGCGCTGCCAGGCCGTTAAAGTTAGAGTTCCTGTATAGGCTCCCTACGGGAGCCAGAGTTGCGCGTCTGTTTTCCACGTGCCGCCCCGCCGCTATTCGCCGAGATCCGATCACGTGAGGAGCCGGATGAAGTGCCGTGCAGGAAAGTAGACGCTGCACGCGCCCCGCCGTACGTTCCCCTGCTTCTGAGCCCGCCGCGCGCCTCGAACACGCGGCGCCGCTATTCGCCGAATTCAGTCACGTGAGGAGCGGGATCAACATGCCGCGCAGGAAAGACGGCGCTACGGAGATGAACGCGCAACTCTGGCTCCCGTAGGGAGCCTATACAGGAACTCTAGTTAAAGTTAGTTAAAGCAAACTGCGCCAAGAAAGATATCGTCGTCGTCGTCGTCATTGGCGCAGCTGGTAGATGACTTGACGGGGGCTCTGGACAGGCAGTCGGCGTCGCTGTGCTTTCGGCCTGATTTGTAGACCACGGTCACGTCGTACTCTTTGCAGCCGTAGGCTTCATCGAGAGAGATGTCCCGGTGGGGCCTTCAGGCTCGCTAACCAGCGTAGCGAGTGGTGGCCTGTAACCACTTGAAAAGGGCTCCAATATAAAAACGGGCGGAATTTCGTGACGGCCCAGATGACGGCAAGACATTCCCCCTCGGTCGACGAGTAATTTCATTTCGCATTCGACAACGTCCGACTAGCGTAGGCGGTCACGAACTCTGTCCCCTTTGTCGTTGAATCAGTACCGCGCCGACTCCTGTAGTGCTGACGTCCGTGTGAACTACTGCTTCGTGAGGTTGGTCGCTAAGCACGGCGTGCGGCATCGCGAGTGTTGAGGCGTCGCTGTGTCGGTGGCTGTGGCGGGTTCGGGCATCTAGTGGTCGCTCACTATTGGTCGCCTCTGTGACAAATCCATCAACCATCATCGGGGGATTACGAACGAGGCCTCCGAAGATGTCGTCCCTTACGCCGTGCACGAGCTTCCTACCTTCTGTGGCCTAAGGGTCGGCGCGGGAACTCAGGCGCCAGACATCTTTCACAAAGCTATGGGTAACGCTCTCATTTGGGTCTTGGGTTCTCGACCGAAGCAGGTCTTCGGCTCTCTCCTGTCGATGTTGACTTGAAAACGTCCATCGGAGGCCCAATCGAGCAGTCCCAGGAGGTGATCGTCGTTTTGTGGTTTTCGTACCAGCGTCGCGCCGTTCTTTCAAGGAAAAAAAATAGACGTTCTGCAAGCACTGGTCCGGTGTCCATCCATTATGACGAGCCACTCGTTCATACTGCTGGATCCAGTCGTCAACGTCTTCGCAGATATCGCCGCGAAATGAAACATCTGTCCGAGGGGCAATGCGCAGGTATATGAGGGGGCGGCGGCAGGGGTCTTCGACGATTGATTGCTCATCGTCGTCTTCGTTGACTGATGGCTCTTCTTCAGCAGGAGACCGAATTCCGAGCGCAAACCTTGAACATGGCGGATTCCTCGGGTCTCGGTAGTCTCCACGGACCGTCTTCTTGACTTAGAGACTAGGCTTGCGCTGCGAGGCCTCGGAGGGTGGGCTTCATGTGCAGCGGTACTCCGCACCTCCACCAGAACGTTACGAATGATAAGATCAGAAGCGGCGAAAATCATGTTTCAAACTGAAAGGTTAATAAGGGCGGACTTTCGTTAAACAAAATAAAGAGTAAGCGTTGAGACAGTAGAAAAGGGGTGCCGATTCGGCGGCAAAACAGCAAGCGAGAGTAAAACTCACTCGACAAGGTCGCTCGCAGCTCCTTATCTATACTTCTTCTCACCCTACGATGGACTAAACGCAAAAGCTACGGAACGCCAGATTGAATCACGAGTCACTTAGAAATTGCGTGGTTATTGCGCTTCGATGCACGTATCAGTGTCTGCGCCTCGGATCACTGAAGCGGATGGGCGGACAGTGGTCCCAGAAAGGACAATAGCATGGAGTGACTCATCAAGTTTACAATGCAAAGAAAGCCACGACGTACAGGCTCTTTGCAGTGTCGAAGCTATAAAAATGACAAAGCGCTTTTTTATTCGGAGCATTATTCGTCCACCCTAATCACTGCTAAGCATGTCAAAGTTTAGCGTGGAACGTGATTGGACCTGGCGGCTCGTGGCTTTGGACTTTAGTCCATCGTAGGATGAGACAGAGTATAGTGCGTGTTGGCATGTCAAAACTTCGGCTCATGAAATTTGAGAGTCGATCGTTCGGGGTAGAATAAATATGCACTTTCGAGAATAAGAAAGTAGGCCGATATGATACAAATTACATCCTGAGTAAGAATAAAGACGGATCTTCCGGAACTCCATTACCGAGCGTTGCTTGCTCTGCCCCGCGCGCGGCAATTTGTCAAAATTTGTCAATGTTGTTCAATTTGCACGTTCTTGTACTCGTACAGATGTCTAGACACACGGATATCTAACTTCAGTGTGAAAACATTCGAGCCGTCTGCACACTTCGCAGTGACGTTTCGGAACTGAAGCTTCGGTGGCGTACTCACGGACGGCCTGTAGCGGTCGGCAGAATTCAGGAGCAGGCAAATTTCGGAGAGGGACTAGAGTTGCGCCGAAACTTTTCAAGCGAACACCTTAACCCTTGCGAATACAGTTCAAAGAATGCAGGGCTGTGCCTCGTCTGGAAAAGTAGCCGCCTCCTCAGAAAATAAAAATAGAGCATACACGCGGTTGACTACAAGAACAACTTGCTCTTTGATGAGCGGCAATACCCGTGTCTGTCTCGCTTGTTTCAATGACAGCTGGTGCCGTAATATTTTGATTGGTCCAGACCGCCGTATACTTTAAGGGTTACATAAACGAAGGCAGAGGGGCACAGTTTCAAAAGATGGACGCGACACTGTGCGGCTCCACGACGGAACAGCTCGCGACAAAACAGCACGCGACAAAACAGCACAGTAAGGAAACAGCACGCAAGTAAATGCATGCTGTGTTTTTGCTGTAAGACAAACCATTAGCTTCACACGCCTAAATTAAGTAATTGCTGGTAACGTGTTCAGCAGAACATGTGTATTGCGCTTAAATTTTATTATCAATCGTTATATAACTTTATTTAATTAACTGCGCTGTTAGGTTCTTACTACCAACTTGTAGCTTTTAGTGTCGGTGGTAGCTGCTCAGATATGATAATATATATATGATATATATATATATATATATATACCTCTTTCTCTGTCTGAACCTCTCATCGGCTCCCTCGACTCAATCTCAGTATCTCAAATCACTTTTTCGATGTTCCTCAATCAAACTCACCCGGTCGACTCTTCTCCCACCTCCTGCCTCTGCCCTCTTCGGCCCGTGCCTCTCCTCCTCTCAACATTCCCGTCTTTTCTTCCTGGCTCCGGGTAGGAAGCGACCCTCGCTCTCTTCCCCAATTACAGACGCGCCCCCTTTCCAGGGTTGTTCACCTCTCCGCCCACGTCCGAGAAAACACGGCATCGCCAAAACCCAGTTGCCGGACGGCTTTACCAGCTCCGGCTTGGCAGCTTTGTTCGGGTCACGATGGTCTGCCCACGACTCAAGAGAGCACCCTTCCGCGCCACCCGTTTTTATGACATAGGGCTTTAGTCATTTTTCATGCAAAAGTACTAACTGCCCCATGGAGCTGTAGCGCATTCTATGTTGAGGACGGAAGAGATGGTGCGACCGACTCCGAGCTTAGGTGAAAACGTTCTGTTTGATCCACGTGCCTTTGGGCTCGCGCCAAGGAGTCTATTCGTTGTCTTTGTTGGTGGCGACACTGGACGTACTGACTGCTACAGAGCGAACCCGGCGTTGTCCGTACCCGTCTGTTGCAGCGAAACGGCAGTTGAATTCCCTCCCATTGAACAAAGACAAACGGCAGTTAAATCCCCCTCGGCCAAAAGCACAGCAACGCACATGCTTCGTCACGAAAGCCAGTGAGGCCGCTCGAGTTCAAAACCGACGCGCTTCAGAAAAAAATATTACACAAAGAAAAGCACAGCAACAAAGAGGCATCGTCACGGAAGCTGCGGAGCCCGCGTTTAGGGGAGCATGATGTCCCCGCCAGAGCGCCGTATGAAAAGAAGACGTGGCGCGCGGCTTGTAAGAATGCGCTGAGTCTAGGAATGTTTTCGCATTCCTACAGATAAGCAGTCTTAAATGTTCTATTTAGTCTTTTTTTGTTTGGGGGGGGGGGGGGGAGGGGGTTGCTTGGTTTGCTTAAGCATTGACCTAGTTTAATTTCCCCCGCCTGCCCCAAGCCTGCGAATTTCGGGGGGGGGAGCAGTAGCGGTCCCATTATCTCCCCCTTCACCCCCGCCCCCTCCCCCTTGTGTACGCTACTGGCTTGAACTGTCTGATCCCGTTACCGCAAAGGGAGAACGTTTCAAACAGTGTAGGTTTTTCTTTTTCTGCTTTTCTGCCGTTCTCTTTCGCGCTCTTTCTTTGGGAAGCTTGGAGAGCGCTCGTTTTACGGAACAGGGCGCCGCTGTATGTCTGAACACGTGCTTTTTGCTCCCGCCGGGAGTAACACAGTGGCAACCGAGGAAGAGATTCGGCTGACACTGGTGTGCAATCAGCGAAGAGACGAGAGCCGCTTCAGGGTTCGGCTAACTATCGGCATGTCGACTTTCGTTCCCGGCACTCTCTCGGATATGGTTAGGTGCATGCCATTCGACACATTTGGTCAATAAATTAATCACAGGCATAAAATTTATACACACTCGCGAATTTACAGTAGAAAACTGAACCAAGCATTTAATAGGCATACAAATTGTGTATGCGCTGACATAAATAAACAGCGCAAAGAACACAAAGGAAGAGAAAATGACAGGTAAAACGAAACGTGACCGTTTTCTAAAACGTGTTTCGATAAAATGGCGTTCGATCAACCGTTGTAAACCCACAAACTGCACCTTGGATGTCGTGAAGCAAATAAAATTAATCTGTTTAATTTTTTTCTAAGCTTCCTGCTCTTTGTTGAGAACTCTCTGACAATATGCGTCGAGGAAATGCCGTTTCCTTTTTTTTGCGATTGCGCGCAATTTCAAACCGTTGCGGTTCTTGTCTAGTACAGGTTTAGCCTATTTTGCCACTTCACAATGAATAAGTATAGTATGCACAAAACTTGGATGTAACAACTGTTTTTGATATTTTTAAATAAAATTGCTTTAAAGGGTAACTGCAAAGAAAATAAGTATTTTTAAACAGCCTAATTGGGACAAGAATGTCACAAAACAATGTTTCCGCCAAAAACAAAAGTTTTTAAAGCAATATTTATTGCGCGAGGCTGATTTCAGTTCGCGGCTATTTTGTTCGTTTTAAATCGCGCGCCACAAAGTTGGTATTATACGTCACGTAGTTGCTGCTATGCGTCACGGAGTGACGTATAACAACCACTCCGCGCGCGTCGAAAGAGCGGGAGTTTCAAATGTGGAGAAGTTGTGACCCCGACTAAATTGCGTCCTGTGGCGTAAATATTGCTAGAAAAAAATTGTTCTTTTGCGGAAGATTTGTTTTGTGACATGCTTGTCCCAATTAGGCTGTTTAAAAAAACACTTTCTTTCTTTGAAGTTACCCTTTAAAGTTGTTCATTTTATTTATTGAAAAAATCCGAAACTGCAGATATTTGTTGTTAATTAGTTACGTATTGTTCCGCTGGTTTCGTTTTCACGCTCGGGTATATGGTGCCGCCGAGCTCCGTTCTTCAAGAAACCGTTCTTTACCTAGACAACCTGAAGACGTCCTCAGTACATCCTTGAAAATCGACCCCCTACAAGACGACCTGAGGACGTCACAGTTGTGGGCGTCTTCAGGACCATGTGTGTTGTCTCGGTATAAGTTTGTAATCAAATATAACGGTGCAGGTAATTAAGTAAAGTCATATAACGGCAGATGATAAAAGGTAATGACAATACAGACGTTCTACGGAACATCTGTATTGTACAAAAACACTCCACAGAAAATAGGGCAGACTATTCGTAAAAACCAAATAGCCTGCTATCAACAAAAAAAGCAAATTCTGGGATTTTATTATTAAAAAAAACTGTTTAACTAATAATAAAAAACGATGTTTTAGAAGATTGTTCAGATGCGGCATTCGCAATCTCAAAGGGCAATTTCCTTACAATCTTACGTTTGACAATAATCCAAGTTCAACAGAACCACGGCAGAACAGCGCAGTGCGCCGAATGTAGCCGTGGCGACCTTATTCCTACCTGCAGCGGGTCGTCTTATACGAAGATTCTGCTTGGGTAGTTAGTACTGGAAATGCCATCTCTTCTTTTTCATTATATCTGATACGTAAAAGGAAAAACGACATGCTGCCTACGGTTTAATTCGCTTTGACTCCTGCTGCTGACCGGTGAATCACTTTCTGTCCAAGCGTAATTCAGTCTTCTCACTCGTAAATGTAACAAAGTATGCGAAGCTTAAAGGGAAGCTGAAACACTTATTGAAAAGAACGAGTTAGAGGTGAATTCTGGCGTATTTTCTATCGCGTTAATCTGAATATCACGTTCGGTTTCCCCAAAAGATGTAACTAAACGCGAGAACACACGAAACACCTCCGACCAGTCGTGACGTTATACTAGGATATTTTGGCGGCCAAGCGCTTGTCTCTCATGTGGGCGGCGCGTGAAATGGCAAGCTTGCCACGTATATTCCCTATTCCCCCGCACTAATCGTGACGTCTCTTTTTGACCTTTTTTGAAAATAGCAAGGGTGCGCGTGCATAGCTGCTGACAAGCGCTGAAGATGCGCGAGAGCGGAGATTCCGAAAATTCTTAATATGACGTCACGCTCCGGGAAGGAGAGGGCTTCTACGGTACTTTGAAAATGAACTTCTGCAGCCTTTGAGCACCGAATTGAGAAATAATCTCGATGTTCGTGATCTTGGAGGCCAGACGAAGACAATTTGGGTGTTTTCCCTCAAATAAAAAACCGCTTCAATTTCCTTCAACAATTGCTCCACGTGTTATATTACTGAGGTGTTGCTAAAGTCTCTACCCGGCGCACAGTTCGCAGAAGAAGACACCGACCATATTTTGGATTCTTAGTAGTTACGATGCAGCAACCAAGTCGGAAAACAAAAAACGGGCAGGATGCTCGAGCGGACGCTCGAGCATCCTGCCCATTTCTTGCCTCGCGTTGAGACAGCGGGTAGGTTTACATGGATACGTCCCAAGCGCATAAAATGGAGATTTAGTGACAATAAGTGGGCAGAGGAGGAAGAAACCGGAGAATCGGCTGCGAGGGATTTTTCCCTCTCAATTCGATGCCCTTCTGTGCCATCCATGTAAGCGTAGTCAATAGCTCGGTGTATTAACATGCAACTGTATCAAATCAAATCGAGGTATAAAGACTGTAATTTGGTAGCAGGAAAATAATCAGTGAAAACGAATGGTTGGTCTACTCTCAATTCTATGCGCTACGGTCCCCTTTCTGTAAGCGCAGCCAGTGATTCACGTGAAAATATTGCTAAGCTTGAGTTGACAACAACGCA
The DNA here is from genome assembly GCA_037355805.1 of Ixodes ricinus. Taxonomy (NCBI): domain Eukaryota; kingdom Metazoa; phylum Arthropoda; class Arachnida; order Ixodida; family Ixodidae; genus Ixodes; species Ixodes ricinus. Next base: position 40,603 of record JAZHYW010056088.1, read on the forward strand.
AGTGCCAGCTTTTTTTACTTTTTTTGAAGCTTCCAGGGTGTTGTTATACCGTCAATTCGATATAAATTCTAGACACTTCATCTTTCGTCCTCCGAGACCAGCTGACAAGTTCAACTATTGCTTTTTTGATATATGTAATGCTACCGTCCGACTCCTGCCCCTACGCAGGGATACACGCTACAGATTGGGGAGATCAGTACTCGGCTGCACAGAGAGACAGAAACAAGAAGCTTGAAATGTAGTATTTTACACTTCTCGGTTCCAATGCCAATGGTATATTACACAATATATCATACCTTACACCGCCCCTAATATATTATGAGCAGGACATATAAGAAACAATATATTTATTTTGTTGTTGGCTCATTCATTTAAAAATACGAATGTTCACACGCGCGACCTTTATACTTACTTCTTATATGGAACCTAAATAATAATATAAGTGATCTTTCTACCTCTGTCCTTCTGAAAGGACAGCTCGAGGTAACCGGAAGCTATACAACCATTTCCAACAATTTCGCTCGACAGCAGCGACGATGGATTACCGTAGTCGTCGAACACCGTCTGAAGTGCTGCAATTCGACGCGATCCGTGAAAAAGGTGTATTTACGTTCGAACATCCATTCTGCACTGTCACGGAGTGCGCGTTACAAGGACCTTTTTTTCCCCCAGGTGCCGGTGTTCCCTCGTACCTCCCGTGCTAGATCGTCTCCGGTGTGTGCCGTGTCGACGACCGCGCGCGAACGACGATGAATGGGTGGCGTTCACCTCACCAGAGGCCGTCGTCGTCTGGCGTTTGACGAACGACGTCTACCTCAGCCTCCCGTTCCTCCCCCCCCCCTTCTTTTCCGGAATCGAACAAAAGAAACGGCTTCCAGATTAGGAAAGACAGCGGCCCCTGAAATCGAAACCCTTAGCTCCGAAACAAGGAACTATCGAACCGAAAGGAGAAGGAAAGAAATAAAAGTCTCAATCCACTGTTCGTGTCGGCATTTCCGATAAAGATTTCTTTTCTTATCCTTTTCTTTTTCCTGTTTTTTGGCGCCCAGAATCTTCCATCTCGTCCGCTCCCAGACTCCGGGCAGCGACACAAAAGCGTTTCCTCGACTGAAACCGGAAAACGGTTCGACTACAATCCATCATCATTAGGGAAATTTTTCCACACCCGGGCATCGCACTGTCTCTCTCTCGCTCATTGCTCCTTTTCCCGACGCAACTTCTTGGGAGGGGGAGGGTGTGCCTGCACGATCTCGACACTCGCACGTTCGCTCCGTCATCGGAACAGCTATTCCCTGTTTCGTCTAGCGATGGACCGGGGAGAATGCTACGATCCATCTCAGCCAATCCCAAGCCGTGTGAGTGTCACGTGGCCAACGGTTGGAGCGCAAGGACGAGCGCGGCGCGTGGTCACGTGATGTGGTTGCAGTGTCGGATTTTCTGGCATGGCTCGCAGCGTCAGCTGTGGTTCATCGTAAGGGTGAAATGGAGTAAAGCAGCGTTGCTGAAGTCTGCATGCATCCGTTCAGCGAGTTCTCCGCAGCCCGGCTCGAGAAGAAAGCGTTAGCCCTTGGAGCCGCTGACTAGAGAAACCGGTAGGCAGGGGGAGGGGAAAGGGGAGGGAGGGAGGTTTGCCGGACCCTTAAGACGTCAAGAGTGGCCTACGGGAGGGGACTATATAGCTCCCTCTGCCTGATTGAACCCGACCTCGGATTCGCTAGAGTGGTCCTAGTACGGTTCCAGAATAAGCGTGGAGCCAGCAGACGCACAAAGAGGGAGACAAAAACAAAAAGGACTAGGAAAGTCGGTGACGCGCTCGGAAGTCATCTTGACTTGGGGGTCTCGAGAATTCGATTCGAAGAATGCGCCCTGAATGACGCGGGAAACGGTCACTCGAGAGCAAAGAAGAGAAGAAAAAAAGTGCGTAGAAAGAAGAGGTGTCATCTCCAGAAAGGTATCGACCTAGAAAAAGTGGAAGCGCCTAAGCAAACTTTTTCCGGCTCACCGTTACCGTTTCGCGTCTTAAAAACAAACAAAATGTCGATGAATGGAGTGCAACAGGGGAAAAAAAGAGAAAGCAGTTGAGAAGGGAAAAACTTATTTTGCTGAAAGGTAATGCAAACACGAGGGCTATCTTTAAACGCCAAATCCTGATTTTTGGACAGAGAAGAAATGAGGACGCCACCCAATGACATTCTGAAGATGAAAATAGATCGCGGAACTTGAACACTACCACGCAAGCTTGAGTTCCAATAGCGGATCCGTTGAAACTTGGAACTTGGACGCATGGGAAGGAAGTGTCTGGGAATAAATAAAGGCGGACGTAAAAAGAAACTGACCTTTCACGTTCCGGTGCATTGATTATCGTTAGAAATAAGTCTTTGAAAAAGGTCCCAGTGTTCTTTTTTATCCTGAACTGTTGCGTCACATTTGGCATACGAGGTCTATGGTGCATTAGATTATATCCGGAACAAAGCTTCAGAGCAGCGGATTTTATGATGCAAGGTAGCACTTTCTTCGCATTTTTTATTACGAAAGCAGACGTACAGTTGCCTTAAAAAGTAACCAAGTAGACTTTTCATCGTTGCTTGCTCATAAAGTAACTTGAGTTTGTTTTCGCTCGTTACTTACTTCAAAAGTTACAAAGCCGGTTGCTACTATCCATATTAAAGAGAAATCTGTTGCTTTATATCAAAAGTAGCTCGGTAGTTTTTTTTTGTTAAAATATTGACCAGCTATGCAGCTTCACCCATTTTATGTATTAGTGCAATATTGCGTAGGAGCGTTTCTCCCTTTACAGCAGCTTACTGGCACTAGTGACTGAGTGGGACCAAGAATACTCAAACGCAACGCAAACGACCAAGGAGCGTGTTCGGCGTAGTGGAATTCCAAGGATAACAGTGTCTTTTTTCTTTCAGCCTCTCCTTCGCCGAACTTGATGACGGAGCTGTGGGGACAATGCCAACAATGCGATGCGTGTCACCAGTCTTTGCGATCCCCGCTGTGACGATATTTAAATGCTGCTCAAACAGTGGGCACGAAGACTGCGTAAGCATTCGGTTTTAGCTCGTGGCAATCAACGCCTCGACATGCTTTCGGATAGTGGCTCGTGCCGCAATCGCTGGGATGACGGGAATAGCCGAACCTTAACAAGGCGTGGAACTCAGCGCGCGCCCTGTGCTCCGCCAACCGCAACGCGTGGCTATGTTAAAAACATTGGCGGAATATATACCTGGTTTCAGCTTAAGTCCAGACGAAAGTGATACTACAAGCTTGAGCATGTGGCCCAGAGCAGCTCTTGCAATGCACGAGCGTGCGTGCCTGGCAGAGACGCCGAAAGCCCGGAGCTCGCGCTTCTAGCATCGGCTGTGTCTGGACTTATGCTGAAACGAAGTATAGCCGGCTCTAGAGCTACTGAATGAGCTGCGCTTAGGGTATCGGCACTCTGTTCCCCGACACTGTTGCGGGCGCCGCCATTTTGGTGTTTGTGCAGAGCAGACGAAACTGCCGATCGTTATGATTCAAAGTGCGACTTTCTCAGCATTAGATTCGGTATTAGGAAGCTCATGTAATATCGCTTTGCTCTGTCGCGAACAGTTTAAACATTTGTGGAGGGCGGAAAAAGCGTTTTCTGTGATTTCAGATAAAGCTTCAAATAACTGGCAACCATGATTTAAAGCCACAATATTCGGTAAGTGTCGTTAATCTGTAGCGTAGCTTATTTAGTGGCACTATTCGGCTCCAGATCACGGAGCCGCTTTTTCTGGCTGCAAGATGAGGGGTAAACGGTGTTCCTTTTTCTCGGACTTTTTTGCGACTGCCATTGCGTACAGAGATAAAGCAACGTATGTGGCATAGGTCTTAAATGTCAAGGAATAATTCTATGGTGTATTTATTAAAAGTAGAAAACTTGTTGCATCGTCCTTTTAGCAATAGATGTTTATTGTTGATACTTTTATTAATTATTTGGCATCTCTGAGCAGCAGAGTTGCAGAAAAAATCGTCCATAATGATAGTTGACCATATTAACGAGACAAAAATGCATGTATTTTACAGTTTGTCCCCGAAAGTGGTGTCCATATAGCGGGTTGTCCATATTAACGGGGTCCACATTAACGAGACATTACTGTATTTGTAGAATCTGACTTCGGTCACAATGGCCAGCTCCGGACAATATAACTCCGGTTAAAGGGCCTCTGACAAGATGGTTGGTAATAAATTTCCCTTACATTGCATAATATAAATGCAAGTTCGACATGCTTCTACATTCTTCAGCTTGTCTTACAGCTTTCTGTTAGGATTACAGTTCTGAATACGCAAAAGATTCTGCTATCAAGTTTCCGCTTTGTTAAGCTTTTGGTGAGGTCGTCCGAAATCCGAATCCTACAATCTTGATTATGAATTCCCCAACTCAAGGTAAACGGCTTCACCCCCCAAAAAGACACACTCCAGCAAAGAAATTCCTGCGAGGCGAAAGTGTATAAAAGAAGGAACAAAATTTTAATGATTCGTTACCTGCTTTGAACGACTTTACATTAAATTACCTTTATGTGATTTTTAAGTACCCACGGGGGCTTTGCATAAGGTTGGAGGCAGTATTATAAATTATAAAATAAGGCAATATAAAATGTACGCCAAGTTACTTTTCCTACATATACAAACGTTTCCCAGGTGGTTGTTTAGTTCAGTTTTATCCTGTTCCGCAGTGCACTGGTGAACGTTGCGAATAGACTAACATACAAGCTGTTCAATGAGATTTGGAGACACTCCGTCTTCAGACAGAAATTTTAACCCTGAAGCAAAGACAAAGATGGCAAAACACACACTATATGCTTTGCGTCAGGCCCGTTCGTTTCCACGTCCCGAGGTTTGAATGTTTGTCTTACACCAGTTCCATTGCACCTGGCTTCAACCAAGCCTAAAGTATTGTAGCGAATTTCGCAGTTAAGAGTGGAGTTCTTGTTCTCCGATTCGGCAGATGTTTCGTGCTCTGCTGTATTGCCCCCCCCCCCCTCCCTTTTTAAGTAATGCCCTCAAACCAGTGTTTATAGGGAAATGTGAATAATAAATAAATAAATACAAATAACAAAAACGCGGAAAAAAGTTTACAAAATCAACCTTCCTATGCTTGTTTGTCGAATTCTTGTTTGAGCGCATTTACCGCATTCGGACTTTACAGATTTGTTGGGCAACATGCATTTCTTCCCAGGCTGCACGTCAGAGAAGCGCCTAACTTGACCCGAGTTTGGCAATCCCTAGGAGCCTAGCTTAGGCCTACTTAAATCCTTTTTCCAAGGCGCTAGTTAGGGCCAAAGTAGCTTTCTTTGGCCCTAACTATCCAGTAAAATGCCACGTCTGGGTAATTTTTTTTTCTGATTGTCCACGTAAGTTTTTACGTGCCAGACAAAAAAGTCAAGGATGTCACGTTGCAACCGAAGAACCAGCCGTGTTGCCTTATACAGTCGTAGTAAAGTGGTAATTTGAGCTAGTTGGCACATCACTAATATTAAACAGCGCACAAAACGTCGGCGGAAGAGAAAAGGACAGTAAAACGAAAGAGCGCTGACTGCCAACTGATTTATGTAAAAAGAAGAAAAAAGGAGGAAAAATAAGCCACGAAAATTGAACCCCACGCGAAGTGAATACAAGATAACAGAAATAACAGAAGAAAAAGAAAAGAAAAGAAAATATGTACATACTAGATCTACAGATTTAAGAAAAAGAAGGGAAAAATATAAAAAGTAAATAAATGGAAAAATGAGAACACGGTACTTTCACCCTTGGCCGGTCAGAGTTACTACGCGTAGGCGTTGGCCAGAAAAGACACCTCCTTAGCACTCAGTGACAGGGACGGCTAGCTGACGCATTGCTGTCCTATTTTTTGTAATTTGAAAAGCCATGCTTTCGTTCTAATGTCCTTTTCTCTTCCGCCGACGTTTTCTGCGCTGTTTAATATTAACCTAATACAGTCATTTACTCGGGAATCGAGGCACAAAGTTGCCAGATGACAGACGAACATCAGGCACTGAAGAATAGCACTGGAACTTGTTTGGCGATTTATGCCCAAAGTTGCCAAGTGTAAACGTGACAAGCAGGAAGGGAGCCTAATTCTGGCGTTTGCCGGGTAACTGAGACCAGAGGAAGCCAGACGGCAACCGAACAACCTTGCAATGGTGCCAAACTTTGGAATACATTTGCCAATTTAGGGCCAAAAATGTACATACTCTGGCCAGAGAATATCAAGATTGGTTATAATTTGGATTATTTGGGTTTTCAGCTCCATAGATTGCCAGACAAAACTCTGGCCCAAAGAACTGTGCTATTTTGGGTACACACTCTTGTAGCTTTTGCATTCCTTTTAGAACTGCCCATCTGGCGCCTTTTATACCCATCTAGCACGCATTTGAAATAAAATGGCATTCATGCCAAAGGCCGTTGAGCAAGCAGCAGATCAGCTCGCTATACAAACTATGCATATACTACTCGGCATACTAGGTATTCTGGTTTGTCGAACTTCTAAAAGTTATTTAATTAAGGTTTTAGAATGCCTGTGAGACAGGTGGTATTATAAAAAGTCTTCGCGTGCACCGAAAAGCCTTGAGGAGGGACTACATTAAAGAAATGTCGAGCGAGCGACACGCCGACGGGCACGCACGAAGTCAAGACCGCGAGCTGGCTCTGCGATTCTTTAGAGAAGTTTGTTTTGAAAGCCTTTATATTGCCAATTTTGCAGTCGTGCTGGACACAAGCAAGAGTTAGAGTGAAGATAGGGTTGTGTGCCCCCTACACGTTTCCTCTCAAAGTATCTAAGCACGGTGCTAATCATTTCCGTGTATAAAGCGGCAGCGCGCGGCTCTCTGCGACGAGCGCTGGACTGGTGGCATTCGCGGAAACTAATCTATACACCAACTCATGTTTACAAACAAACCGGAGCGCCCGGAGCGCCCCTAGCGGACGCCACCGGCGCCGCGCATGCGCGATGGGGGTGTGGGCAACAAGCGCGCCGTCGCCCATAAACAAACCATTGAAACGCGATGTTATCGGCGTCAGTGTGAGTCCCCCTGCCCTTTTTCGCAATCGAATTGTTGATTCTACGTCTTCCTGGCAATGTCTGACTACATGAGCAGCGTCAGCGAAATTAACGAGGCTCGTTACACCGCGAAACTTCGAGTGAATAATCTGACATGCGGCGATTCATTCCGCGTGGACGCCGCAGAATGTACGCTAAAGCCTGATTCACCTGATGAGATTTCGCTCGCAATTTTCAGTCGCGACGTCGCTCGGGCTGCAAAAGCGTGAACCGTAGCTGAGATGGTCGACGTCAATACTGAAAATCGCTAAGCAGAATCGGACCAAGTGAATCAGGCATAACAAGTCGGTGATGGCCGCTGGTAACAATAATCAACATCTCCATGTATCTACTGTTTACGAAGAGCCTGCTTACCAACCTTCAAATTTAAGTCTTTTGAGGCCTGCACTTACTTCTTATCGCAAGGACCGGGCCAACTTTTTGGTCTACGGGCCGGCGTCGTCTAAGAGAGCAGACGACAAGCAGAAACGTTTGAAAGAGCAGACGACAGTTTGAACGATCAGGCGGCCGTTTGAACTTGAAGACGCACTGAACGTAGTCCGCAGGTGGTCCGCACAACTTGACGGTTTTCTGGCGTTCATGTTGGAACAAAACAAATAAATCTGATGACCACAAGTATCCGTGAATTCAACCCAAAGTGCTTCCCGCCCAAGCAATCGTTGTCCGACGGCGTCTGCTTTTCCCTTTTCCCGGCACATATCCAGATTCTCGGACGAACCGAGCACGTGAAAACTGACCTTCAAACCTTTCTCGACACTTTTGGTACGGCCCCAGTCGCGGCGTTTTGACGATAAGGCAGGTTTTTGTCTGATTCCTTTCAAAACAACGCAGGAATACACGTCTGGCATGGGGACTTCTGCCCACAGCCCCAGACCGGAAGTGCGACCGGCGCGCCACCACCGCGCCGTGACGTCACAGAGATGAGTTCGTGTATAGTCCGTTGCAACTCAAGAAATTAGGGCGAGGAAAAGGAAGGCCAGGGAGGAGGAAGTAGACGAAACGCTGGAGAGAGGAGGAAAAGATGTCTCTCTCTTCTGCAACGTCCCGTCCGCTTCCTCCTCCTCGGCCTTCCTTTCCCTCGCCCTACCCTCTTAAGTTCCAACGGATTATAGTCAGGTGGGTAACATGGAACGGTCCACTTGAGGGGTGTCCTGCCCACTCGATGTAGGCTGCCGCTGAGGGTGTGAAAGGCTGCTCACGTGCTCTTCGCAAACGTCAGATGGCCGTTGTAATAGAAAACAAAAATAAAGCACGAGAGCTTATCAACAACGTCAGCATCGAGAAAATAAACAGCCCACACGCGAACCAAAGTAGGTGCCAAGCGTGCGAGCAGCCTCCCGCGTTCGCCCGATGGAGAGGTTGTGACAACCCTCAAGCAAACGGTTTCATGTTGAACATGGGACCAGATTAGTTGCCTCGAATGCCAGCAGTCTATACTCTGTTTCACCTTATGATGTCCCGCAGTAAGGGCTACAAGCGCGAGCTCCTTGCTGTGGGGCACATCTCGGCGTCACAAGCTCTCGTGCGTTAAGAGCAGTTCCCAACGCTATGAGCTCGCGCTTCTAGCCTTCTCTGCGGGCGGCAACATAAGGTGAAACGGAGTATAGCGCTCGCCGGAAAAAGCACGCGTGCTTTTGCGTCATGGACGAGTGTGATTATCACTGTACATTTACTAATTAACTGACTAAAAATAAAAAATTAAAAAATCTTTACTGTTTTTTTTTGGACAGTGGGCTAGTCCTCCCTTCGTGGCCTCGAAAATAACTAGATATAAGTCACGCATAACTTCTAGCGCGTTGCGTGTGAGTCTGTATAAAATATGAATCTACAATCCTGGTTTGCAGAGAAAGAGAGAAATAAGTGAGAGAGATGGAAAGAATGATGGTTTTGGGAAGATCGTTAGCTTTAAAAACGACTCACTTCGCAGTTTTTACTGGGTTTTATTCACAATAGGTTAATTTTTGGAGTTGGTAGAATGCATTGTCTTACCGTTAAAATACGTAAAATGCATTGTCCTACCTTTTTCTTTTTTGCCCGCGGATACTGGCTAACCAGAATTTTTTCTCTTCTGGGTTTAATCTTTTCTACGAATTTCTTTGCCACTCTGGTAAGAATAGCGCCAGTACAAATGAAACATTTAAAAAAAATGCGGTACATCATTATTCGTGGCAAACATCAAATATTCAAATATTAAAAAAATAAAAGTTAGAGGTGTGTTTAGAGGTGTCTCAGTGAGAATTCACGTTAATTTTCTGTATTAGGAGTTCATAAACTGTTACCTCAACAAATAAAAGAAACAATCATTGTTAAGTTTCTTTTATACGGTGGTAAATAAAATATCTTTGCCAACAAAACGTTTGTCGAGTAAGTCGGCACAAACATGACTCTACCAGGCAGTGAAAGCCAGACAGATAATGTCAAAACAGAAACGACTCCAATAGCTCTTAAGCCCCAAGCTTAGAATGCACATTTCGTCAAAACAACAACAAAAAAAAACACGTCTTTTGGGGCAACTTAGAATGTCAGACATGCAAATCGTGACAACTCGTGCCTACAAAAAGCCTCGCAAAAGCTTTTTCTTTCTGTTGGACAAAGAGCTCAGATTTAACAGAGGAAGCAACTCGGACCATTAGGAGAATTCGCAATTTAATGGCGGACGTTTCTTGCGCAAATTGGTTGCAGGTGCGCATGCGTTGCGGCGTCGTGTGTCTGAGGAGGAAAGCTGGAGGAGATGCAGAGACGCTTGCTGACGGTCACGCGTTCGTCATCCTACTCGCAGACTTCTACAAGTTACCGGAGAAAAGGTAACAAAATAATACTTCTGCGTGCTGCTCGCTCAAGAAGTAACTGAGTACGTTACTCGTTACCGAGATCAATAGATAGAACGCGGTACGTCAGCTCAAAAGTGACGCGTTATTTCTCTCGTTACTTTGAATGTGTCGTTTTTTCGAAGCAGTACGTGCCTTCCAATGATTAGTGTTGTGAACAATGGCTAGCGTTTTAACACATTCACAGGCATATATCTTTTTTTTTTTTTTGCGCGTTTATGACGTGAAATACACAGATGTGAGCTGGGATGAAGGCTTAATAGGTTAACTTGCGTTGTACGCGTTTGTCTGGAGATGTAACTGAACACCGTAACTCGTTAATACATCAGAAAGTAACGAAATTACGTGACTCGGTCTTACCTCGAACACGTAACTAAATCGTTACTTTGTTATTGAAAAAGAGTAACTAGATAGAGGTAACGCGTTACCTGTCACCCATTACGCACAAGTCTGCCTACTCGTATCTCGCACTGCCAACGCGGCTTATAGACCACGTGACCTCGACCGAGCAGTTGGAAACGCTCAGAAGTCTAGGCACACTAGTCTGCGGGAACGCTAGCTTCGGAGCCACTCAGCAGTCAAAGACACGCCAGCCCTCCGAAGTCAAGTCAGTCGGTGACGTGGCCCTTTTCAAAACTCGACTTGGAGTGGGCGAAGAATTACAGCGCCGAAACATCCGCTTAGACGAGCGCTTTTAGAGAGCCGACTCCGCGCGCGGCTGTTATTCACGTGAGCGCCGCCGTCGCTGCCTACTCGAGCGAACGAGTAACATCGAAGCTTGGGCACAGCCTTTGGAGCTCCGCTCGGGCGAAATGCATCCCCCTTTCTTTTTCTTTATCTCTTCCGAAGCACGGAAGCGCTCGGCGAACTGGCGGAGCGCGAGTAATGATGTTTATTGGACGGTTCTCCGTCCGTCTTCGAACCGTTATCTAAGTGGATTTTCTTTGGTAAGCTCCTTCGCTTCGCCGGAAACAAAATAAAACAATAAAAATAAAAACAGGATGCCATTTAGGGAGAAGTCCCTTAGCTGCAGCTACGTCTTTTCGGGTTTGTGGAGTTCGTTGTCGGGTGCGGTCGCGCGGCGTTTTGTGCTATATCGCGAGCGGCGCTAACGATGTGTGCTCTGGCGATCGGGTCCGAGACATGCAGATGCGGTGGTTTTCTGAGTCGGCGTCCCCAGAGAGACGTGTAGTCTTGACTGCGAGCCGCCACTCGTGGAATCCTCTTATGGACTTCCTCAAAAGTGGCTCCGGTGCGCTTTGCGGCGGCCAGTCGCTGCCTGGACGTATGTTTTTTTTTTGTTTTTTTGTCTTTTTTTTTTTTTTGGAAGGAAAGCGAGCGCTTGCGATTATTTGTATCGAATTTTGAAAGAATGGCACCATGTTTGGACGGTACAATGCCTGTTTTGTTTTGTTATCTTTTAACGAGAGTTTTTATGCAAGAAGGAACGAACGAGAAACTCAACGCAATAGAGACTCTTCATTTTAGAGAAAGGCTTTTCCGGATTTGGGCTGCGCTGCCGGATTGCTCAAGACAAAAGAAACCAAAATCCTGTCGAATTCTTGGCTCCTACGCGAGAATATTTCGGGCCCGTCTTAAACCCAGTGAGCGTCCACGCGTTTTTTGTGACCGCGCTTCTTTAATATTTCTTACAAAACGGTATTGACGTTGGCTATAGTTCGTTTCATGCAAAGTACAGCGTTGTGCAAAATATAGTGTGACCACTCGATGACGTTAAGTTGGAGTTAAAGGCTTTGTTACTTCAAGCTTTTTGTATTAATCTCTGATTAAGAAATGTTCTCATTTTTACGCGAAATTTGGATGGACTCGCTATAGACAATTGCAACTATGGCGCCACGACTGGTGCCCCATGTGTGCAAGAACGGGAAGCGTGCGTGTGAGCGTAGCTTTGAAAAGTCTTTATTTGCAAGAACTCGTACGCACGAGCAGAAACGTGGCGGTGGCCTGACCGCGCACTTACAATCGTTATACACATTTTCCACAAGGGTACAGCCATCTTGATTGTCGTCACTTCTTCTACACTTTAAAACATAATTTTAATCTCCCGATCCCGCTGGCAGGTGTTCACGAAATATCACACCTCACCTAGATTTTTTCGTATATTCCAGGTTGAAATGTCTTACTGCTTTTTCGTCCCGCATACCAGGAACGGAGCCTACGTGACTGAGATTGAAAGCAACCGGAAGACGTCTATAGAGGACTGCAAGTGTGCTTCCCTAACTGGCGCCCCATTCGTACAAGCACGCGCAGCTTGCGCGTGGACATAGCTTTGGCAAGCTTGCAACTGCAAGGGCTTGTCCGTACGAGCAAAGGCGTGGCGGCGGCCATTTGCATTGCTTGCAATCGTCTTATCCCGACTGCTCGCTCTTTAATGCAAGCACGTGCAAAGAGCACTTGGAGGTACACTCTGTTTCATAATTAGTGTGCAACGCTGTCAAAGCTTCGGGCGCGACCATGGGGCTTAATCTCGCTGATCATTCGCACGCGTTGTCGCGCAATCAAAACCATAGTTGAAGCCACGCGCTCGCGCCAGTATCTTCGACAGCATTGGACACTACGTATGAAGCAGAGTACAGCTTTGGCAAGCTTGCAATTCCACGAGCTTACCGGCACGAGCGAAGACATGGCGGCGGTCAGTCACCCCGCTGGCGGTCGTCCAAAGACCCTTTTCATGGCAAACGCCGCCGGGCGGTGCTCCATTCTTTGACGTCCAAGAAAACTTCCGGTTCTTAAAAAGAATGAACATAGTCCACCGTAACCCCGCTGCTTAAAATATCGATGAAACATTTAACCATGTATTCTTCAGGTCAACGCAAAAAGAACGAAAAAGCGCGAGATCTGTTTTTTTTTTTTTAATATTCCGCTAATGCAACCGGTCTCCTTTAAGACGGGTAAATTGTACAACCAAAAACCCTCGTTAAATCTCCACCTTTCTTGTCCGTGTACCATTGATGCTATCTAGCACTGGTGACATAGGCAAGCTCGACAGGCTTGCAAAGACGGATCGACCGGAAGTTGCTTGGGACGCAAGCGGCAGTTCATGTTTCAAAACAGCAAAACGGTCTTCGTCTTAGCTTAGACCAGGGTGTAAGATAGACAGGTGGGGAAACGGCCCATAGAGGCTTACCGCAGCGCCGTGACCAGATTGTGTACTCGTCTGCTTGCGGGTACCCCCAATTTGCAACAGATGGCGCTGCGGTGAGAAGAAAAAAATCTCCGTCAGTTTAGCCGGTCGCCACTGGTCACCCACCCGGAGTGAGAGTTCGCGATGCTCTACATAGATGGCGCCACAGAGAAAGAGAAACCCGGGGGTACACAATCCGGTCGCTCATTTCGCTCTCGTTTCCCCACCTGTCTATCTTACACCCTGACTTACTCTCATAGAAATCCTGCCAATCCTGGGGCTCGCGAGCGCTTCCAATTGTACATCATGTGCTTCTCCGCTCTGGCGTTAACTTTTGACAATTCTCCCTTTCACACTGCCTTAGCTGACACGCTGTCCCCAGTAAGCCGGCCCTGTTCTTGGATCAGATTAAACAGTTGCTAAGAATGCATATTATTGTCAGAGTCGGTAAAGTAACAGATAGCCTATGTGCTTGTAAGGGAAGTAAAAATTGACCGCATCTCCACGTGGTGAATGATGTTGATTGGGGCGAAGCTCTGGTGGTGCTTGTCTGCGTAGACGCTGATCCGCAGCATGCCGAGCCTTTCGTTCGTTTTCATCCATCTCAGAAAGAGAATGTGTGGCATGGAACGTGGCTATATACGCATTTGAGCATTTGACCGCAGCGCCCTCTCCTCTATAAGCGTTGAGCCAAGGCATGCAAAGTTTAACACGATTATATACGCATTTGACCGCAGCGCCCTCTCCTGTATAGACGTTGAGCGGCTACATGCAACGTTTCATGCATGACATCCCCAGCTCTTGACTTTCTACAACATCTCAGAGTCCCCTACTCGTCCCGCAGTCGTGGCCGAGTGGTTAAGGCGATAAACTAGAAATCCATTGGGGTCTCCCCGCACAGGTTTGATTCCTGTCGACTGCGCAAACATGTTTTTTTTTCATCGTTCTTTTTCATGTTTTTTTTGCCTTACACGAGCACGTGAGCACTTGAGCTCCCGAGCAGGAGCACGAGCACTGACGCCAGACAGATGGACGGACGGAGGGACGGACGGACATGCCTAGCCCCGAAGGAGCTTCGCCCCTAAAAGTACATTTGCAGTAAATTCATCATGAGCAAAGTATACTAATTTCAACGACCCTCCAAGTTATAGTGCAAGTATGTTTTGAGCTCAAGGTTTAGCATAAACATTTGTGTCCCTAAAACGATTTTTTTTAAACCAGTAGGCAAACTTCTACGCGTCTACTCGACTGTTTAATCGTTACCTCTATCTACACGATTCCTTATAATACCGATCAGGCTAATACAATAGCAAGATACGGAGCGGAGCGTACCGCGTAGGCTGATTTTATAGCATATGTCAAAACGCCCCTCCGGTGAAAAGTCTCTGTCGGGAGATTCCTGTCCACAAAAATGTAACCGCAGACACCTGCTTGGGCCACATAATGGCTTGCAGTATCCTGTAAAAAACAAATGACATATCAGCGTAATTATTCCTGAATATTCCCGAAGTTTTGCTTTGATGTCCTAATTAGTTAAATATTAAACCTGATTACGTTCCCTTTAGGACGTTCGCTGAACTGTAAAAATGATTTTCTTCCGTCTGGAGTAAAAAGGAAAGCGCCATTAGGAATTTTGGACGATAACGCTAATGAGCCCATCTTCAAATGCGAGACCTAAAGCGGCATATTTAAAGGAAGTTAATGTAATCTACTTTTAAATGGTGTGGTAATCATTACATTTTATGTTTAACGCTTTCTTGTCATAAACTTTAGATTTGCTTAAATGTCCTAATTACAGAAATTTATTAAGTTCACCTTGCAATCTTCAACGCAGTTGAGGGTTTTCTTATTTTTGTAGCTTTTATGCATAAACTTGTAAAACACAGCGTAACAAAAGGTTATGTACTCTTGTTAAAATTACCATACGAGTTTCAACATTGCCTTTTGAATTACTTTTCGTCATACCAGTTTAGCTAACTATGCGTTTTGGTGCTTTAGTCATACTGATAATATTTTTAAGGGTATCAACATTAGTAGCCTCATTTGGCAACACAAATTTGAGTGGACGCTATAAAGGTTTTTGCTGCAAAGCGTATCGAAGTGATACTGTTGCCTCGAGGCATTTTAAAATAAATTTAGACCGAAAACAGAAAATATTCAAACCAGCGGATGTTGGTGTGCCAAGTCTCGTCTAAGATGCCGGTGTGGCGAGGGTATTAGAGCTCAGTAAAGTGATTTTATAAATATTGCGCAAACACCACATCACAATCTGAGATCTGTTCAAGGACCGTGGCTTCGATGCTCCTTGCTGTTTGGGCTTTAGTATTTATTATTGCAGAGCCAACTGAAGTGAATACAAAGGAGTTACTCATTATTATTGAATTATTACGCCAATAAACGATGTTGGTGCTACTGCTAGGGTTACCATTTTCTTCGGACTAAAAAATGATAAATAGATCAGGGGAGGGGGGGGAAGGGACGAGGCAGAAAAAAAGTTTTGCGTCACAAAAGCATGGACACTTACATCCCATTTTCGAAGTTCTTCAATGAAGACACAGATACTTTCCTTCTCCATTTTTTGCCAACGACGAATAAATGTTTCTTACCGAAGCAGGCAAAATTCAGTGATGTAGAAGAGTTTCCCGAACTCACGTTTATGTGAACGAAATACATTAGCAGATGCAACTACATTATGTTTGATAGCATGTTTATTTTTTATAACATTAAGAATGTAACAACTAAACCTTCTTTTGGTTCGCTTCCATTTGCTTAGTACTGATTTCGCAACTACAATGCATGTTACCACGAAAATGGGACATGAATCTTTGTTACACTAAAAAGACAGTACGGTAGAAATCAAACTCCCGTCCAAAACACGACGTTTGGTAACCCTAACTAGTGCCTCGACTTCCGCTACGCGCACCAGCGTTACACCACAGGAGTGCCTTAATGTTATTTTTTGTTTGTATATAGGTTTATGTACATTATACCTGGTCTGCTTAATAAGAAAATATTGTTTTGTTTCTTAAATACACTACGTATCGCAGAAAACTGAAGCTCCCCAAGAATCTGACTCAACATTTCATTTATGCTTAAAGGGGCGGTGCAACGATATTCGATTGGAATGCTTTTCACTTTACACGAGCTTATTGGCCCTAGGGGACTCAAGGATACTGGCACGAAACGACCCTGGCCAAGAAATTCCTTTTTTACGGTCTAATTTCAAAGTCAAAAGCGAGATTTTTATTTAATCTCTTGTCCGCAGCACTTGATGACGTAGCTGGGGGTCTCAGTACCCCCTCCAGTGACGATATTTGAATGCGGTTCATAGAATGAACCCGAGCATTGCGTGGACACTCAATTTGGGCTCGTGATAATCGATTGCTCGAGAATCATTCGGGTAGTAGACCCCGTACGAAAATGTCAGATATGGCCCTGATATATTTTATATACGGCCATACTGATAATATAAGGAGTCAGATATGGCAATATACCGCAATATATGGGAGCAGATACGGCCAGATATCGCCATATGAGCGGGCAAATACTGCCAGATGTGGCCATATAAGTGCGTAAATACGGTCATATTGCCGCGAGCGCAGTTGACTAAGTAGGCAGCGCGCTCGTGGCCTAACGGTTATCGCGCGTGCCTTCCGCGCAGAAAGCCCAGGGTTCGATCCCTGGGAGCGGCGCGTCTTTTATTTA